>CM029388.1:15090609-15220609 GCA_017165825.1 Hepsetus odoe | reverse complement strand
AGGCAGCAGCCATCTGCAGAGAAGTTCATGGCAATAATGGTATGATGAAGACCAAGCCATTATTTTGGACAAAAATAAACACTTGACAAATCCATGTTCTGCTTATACATGCACAACCTACCCATGAACCGCCCAACAAACAAGTGTGACAAGCGTGGGCAAGCTTTTAGGAATGCTGGCAAAGATCCCATTTCAAACTGAAACGGTGATGCACAAACACTGTATTTTCTGTCAATATACAGAAATGTAGAGTTTACTAATAAGATCAAATGTTATTTATGCGCTTGTGAAAGTTCATACTGTTAGAATGGATCAGATTGTATTCTCAAGTACATCCATTTATTGTTGCAGCAGATGCTGGAGCCTATCCAGGGCTCATAGGGTGGAGAAATACCCTGGAGGAGTTTTCATTCTATAAACAAACAAATACATTCACACCTAGCGGAAATTTAGCATCAACAGATAACCTGACAAGCATGCCTTTGCACTGTGGGTGGAAACCCATGCAGACAACATGCAAGCTCCACAAAGAAATGTCCCAAGCCATGACTGGGAATCAAACCCAGACCATTGTTGCTGTGAAGACACATTGCTTATCAATTTGTTCACTCATCGATTCATTCACTCATTTTAACTGCTTATCCTCAGCAGGGTCACAAATGTTGTTGAAGTCTTTCCAGACCCTTACTCCTTAAATGGCAGAGAGGCTACTGGACAGGACAGACACCAGGACAAATACACTCCCACATACACTCCATTTAGCATCTCCTAACATAGCATGTCTTTGGTCTGTGAGAGAAAACTGGAGCACCTGTAGGCAATGTAGACACAGAGAGAACATGCAAACTCCACACAAAAAGACCAGGCAGAAGCTCAGAAGCATAAATCAACTGAGCTTCCAAAACTGTGGATCTCCATGCCATATTTCATTATAAATTGTCTGTTTGTGCATCTTACAAAAATGAAAAATACTTGAATAAAAACTATAATTATAAGTGATTATAAGTAGTGCCAAGGCTTTCGGTTTATCATGCATTGCAAAGACTCCTAATAATCCTACTTTTCATTCTCTTTGCCATCCTCCTACAAATATTACATTACCTACTTCCCCCTCTACCACTCTTGCAATTGCTATTACAAACACCAAACATAATACAACTAGTGTGTGTGAAAGTGAAAGTGTCAACTTGTCATTGTGAGTACACAGCACAACACACAGTGAACCACAACGAAATGCAGCCTCTGTATTTAACCCATACACACACGTTTGAATTTATTAATCTCACAAAAATAAACACCTGAATGCAAGCAAAATACCTGGAATAAGTGACAGAATGTTACATAATTCTAATGCACTTATTTCAGTATAAATAGTGCTTGGGCTTTCAGTTTAGCCTACTGAAATAGCCCTTTTTATACATTCTCATTCATTTAATCTCTGGCAACAGATTATAATGGTTACAAATATAGCTTCTTTATGGAACTCTGTCACTAGCATATTAACACATACAAAAATGGCAAGACTATCATGATTAGTTAAATCAATCAACCCTCCAAAGCCATGTTCGAAGTGGCTGATATTATACAGTGCTGTGCAAAAGTTTTAGGCAGGTGTGAAAAAATGCTGTAAACAAAGAATACTTTCAGAAATGGAAGTGTTAATCATTTATTTTCATCAATCAACAAAATGCAGTGAGTGAACAAAAGAGAAATCTAAATCAAATCAATATTTGGTGTGACCACCCTTTGCCTTCAAAACAGCATCAGTTCTTCTAGGTACACTTGCACACAGTTTTTGAAGGAACTCGGCTGGTAGGTTGTTCCAAACATGACTGTGTTTCAACCTCCGTGTGACACTGATGATCATCAGCACCTGTTTGGTAAAACTGGTTGATCATACACCGACTATAATCCTACAGAATCCCTGACTTTGTGCAAGTGTACCTAGAAGAACTGATGCTGGTTTGAAGGCAATAGGTAGTCACACCAAATATGGATGTGATTTAGATTTTTCTTTTGTTCGCTCACTTGCATTTTGCGAATTGATAAAAATAAACAATCATTATTTATATTTCTGAAAGTGTTCTTTGTTTACAGCATTTTTTGTACTTTTGTACTTTTTTGTTGTACTTTTGCACAGTACTGTACAATTCCAAATGCATTTCAAATGAATTATAATATTTTGCAGTGTAATTCAACTAAAACCCATGAGCCAAACTGACAGAAGTGTAGCTAGACTCTGAGACATGCTCACTGTTCTATACTTAGTACATTATTGAGCGACTCTCAGTTAGCAAGACCTTCAGTTGGCCAGGTTTATTTTTGTAATTAGCCCCCTGCCACACCCTGACTAGGCTGTAAATAATCCAATGAGATGTTTTACTACTGAAAGTAACTCATCCTTTTGTAATTCCGTTTGAACGGCTATTTCTGGGCACAGACAACTGCAATGTGGCTGAAGGGATAAAGATTCCTAACAGCTGTGGGAACATGTTAGTGGGATATCTTTGCAATGCGTGGTAGACTACAACATCTTCATTAACTGGAGCATTTCAGTATGAAAGGACTTAAATAATGCGCTCAAAATGTACTGCACAGGTCAAAGATAGTAATTGTATTTATTTGCAGTTATATATAAGAACTGACACACATTCATTTCAGAGTTTTCATTCTTCCATGAGCACAACAAAATTTTCAGTCCATCATGGTTTTTCGGATGTTTTTATGTTAGACAATCAACATGAAATGTACCATCTCCCACAGAGTCAGAGTTGGGTCTGGGCCGGAAAGTGAACACGCCAAAAGAAATCATGCTGGAAGAACTTTCCTTAGCTTCAAACAGAGGATCTCGCCTCTTCAAGATGCGCCAAAGACGCTCAGAGAAATATACATTTGAGAGCATTCAGAATGAAGCTAATGCTCAACTCCATGTAAGTGTGACTGGTTTGTAGAGTTAACATTGCACCGCGTCAACAGATTTGCATAATTACCTTCATTGCTGTAAAATAATTCCATTACCATAGTCCTTTGCCTCTTCCTTTTTCCTTATATACTTCCCTTTTAAGCTCCTCACCTTTTTCCCTCTTTACAGAACAATGTGAATCCTCCTGTACCAGGTATTGAAGCCACAGAAGTGAAAAATAATGCTGACAGCACTGGAGTTGACCAAGCACCAAAAACTCCTTCAAACACATCTGACCCATGCATCAATCCAGATTTTATAGCCCCAGGTTAGTGTGTTTCTGTAAAGAGTTTTTGTTTTTTGTTTTTTTTTAACTGAAATCATAAGCTTTAATGTAAAAGCAGTGAAGTTTTGATTTACTGGGTATCAGAGGATGCCAACATCAACACCAGCCTTTCCTTAATCTACTAAAGGATTTGTTGCAGGATTTGAAAATGAGTTCTACACTCTTCACCCTGTGAGCTGTCCCTGTTGACTCTCCCTCTGTGAACATTCCTCTATAATAGCACTATGCTTCTAGAGGAAGTCTGTCAGGCATTTACTGGGTCTTCTAAGGTCCCGTGCAGCAGCTGTCTGTGATAGCATCTCTAACAAACGTTATCCTTCTATCTCCATGTCCTGATGAATGCTCATCCCTAGATTAGACAATGTTTTGGTGATTTATTCTACACTGTACTAGCAAAGGCTTGTTTGTAGTGGTAGTTGGGTTCCAATCCTAAGATACCCCTAAGAGTATTAAGTTCATCAGTGGCTTTAGAGCAGAGATTGTTGGTTTTAATGCTTTCACGCACAAGCATTTTTAACATTAAACATAGCAGGCAGCTACATCAGCTATAAAAACTAAAAGTGAAGCTGTGAAATGATTCCCAGCCAGCTTTGCTCATTTTTATGGCAATGATTAAGGACTAAGCATTCAAATAGTCACTTATTATGACCCATTAAGAGTAAATCTGCAATATCTGATGAGGTATATTTTGTGTGGGCTCCAAGAAAAATTATTAAGAGACTTTTTTACTTTTGTTGACCCTCTGACTCCAGTAGCAATCACTTAATTTTTCACATGCATGCATTTACCCTTCCACGAATCATTGTTCATTTCCCTTTAAAATGTAAAATTTTTACAGTCCATATGTTGCATTAAAATAAAACGATCTACTGGAGTCTGTTAGGAGACGTACATACTTTGATACCTTACAGCAATAGCATACAGAGGTAATAATAATTAAGATAGTTGTCGTCACTGACTAATAATTCACATCATAAATGTAATCGCTTCTTGTAGTATTATAAATGTGTTGTGAGAAGAGTTATATTGACATTTCATATTGAAATGTTGCATTCCTCACTCATTCCTCAAACAAAGCCAAAATATTTGGCAGCAAATATGTCACTTTAAAGTTTTTTTTTCTTCTTTCACTGAGCTATGGATGAGGATCAGACAGAATGTTACTGTGATCTCCAAGGGTTAAAGTAAGCATCCCCTGCCTGCAGCAGTTCTCACAGGCCTGTTTGGTTGCTCGGAGTCTTTGTGCTGCTTCCTTGAGGCTGATAAACTGAGGAAAGAGACTGTCCACAGTGTGAGGATGATACGTGACAGAACACCCTCCTTATGTAATCACTGTTTTGGGCTTGCTGGCTCCCGGCAGCTGGCAGAGATTTGAGGGATACTTGTTTGGAAGGGCCTCCCTGCCTTCCCCATACACAATGTACTTTGAGGACTTTGGGTTTCAAAGATGCTGCTGTTATTTTGCCTGTTACATTTTATACTATGATTAACAAATGGACCAGCGCTATTATGTATTCACTCTAAGAGTCTCAGTACAGTGCAAATAGACTTTTTTTATAGATAAATAAAGAAAGAAAGATGCAGAGGACCGTAAGAAATGGAATCGGATGATTCGCTGTGGCAACCCCTAAATGGAAGCAGCTGAAAGAAGAAAAAATTATATTAAAGTAGTCAAATGTAACACACAAAGAATCTTTGCAGGTTTTTATGGTAAACTGAAATACACACTTTTTTCTTTTTGCTCACTGATTTCAGTTGTAAGATTTGTAGTTCAGATAATGCTAGCCAGTTTAGGAATGGTCACAAGGACAGTACTCTATAAAGGAGCCTGCGGTCATGGTGCATTTTTTCCCATGGTGGCACAGCAGGTAATGCGCCCCTTGACCTGTGACTGTCTTTGTGCTTAGCCAGCTAAGGCAGCTTCAGGTTGCCACAGAACCCTTATCTCAAAAGTGGCAATATCATAGCTGTGATGTCACACGTTGTAATTGATTTCATTTATCATGTATTTTTAGAGCCAGTTTATGGTTATGTTAGTGTTGCATATTGGTAATCATTATGTTTCTTGTTCTTTAGCATTTAACTCGTTCCATTTAAAATCTGCTTTTGAGGTTATGGAGGTCCATTGAAGGACATTCCAAAAGAAAGGTTCAACTGCACGGCTGTTCCCAAAGCTTACCATTCTCCCTGGGAGCAAGCAATCCGAAGTAACCCCTCTTTAGCTGACACACTGTATGTACAAATGCCTGAGCCGGAGCCTAGAGCTGAGATACCAGAATACAAGAGCTTTAACCGGTGAGTATTGCTCTCCATAAAGAATGTCTATAACCCAGCTGTCTTCAAAGTGAATTATGGTTTTATCAACAGCCTTTCACTGGAAGAGATATTACAGAATCTTGGAATACTGCCCTGTACGGAGAGTGGGCTATGTTTTGTAGGTATATTTCTGCAGCTCAGGAATTTCCAAACCATATAATTTTAAATTTGATATAGTGAGGAGCATGTAAGAGTTCAAGCTTGTATTTATGATGAGATTTTTTATTGCAACAAGGTTCTGCTGTGTTGTTCCTTCCCCCAGTGTTGTTAATGTAACAGCATTTACATCTAATCTGTCATTTGCACTCCTCTAGGGTGGCCACTCCATTTGGTGGCTTTGGAAAAGCACCTAAAGTCCCAGTGAAGCCCCTTGAGGGTGATGCTGCCCCTGCTATCCCCAGCCTTCCACCCCTAGAGGTTCCAGCAGAGCCTGTGACCATACGACCCTCCTTCAACAGGACAGCTCTAGGCTGGGTTGCTGAAAGTTCCCCCCTGGTCCTTCCTGCTATCAGCCTAGAGTCCATGTCGTCCGCGCCGCCCACTTTTATCCCTGAATCTGATGAGCTCTGAACTTCACTTTCATTGCAGCACTGAAAAAAGCAATGGATTGAATTTACTTGATTCAAATATGTGCATGATTTTCACATAAATACATTTCAGACTAGCCACTTAACAGGTACATCTACTTTGCTTTTGCACTCACCATCTAGTTTATCAGCTTTATTCCCAATAAACTTCGTGTTTCACAGTTACAGGCTGGAGTTCATCAGTTTTTCTGAATCATCTTTTAGCCACATTTACCCCAAACATCATTGGACTTCCACGGGTCCAACAGAAATTACGATTTGGAAAGTGGATCATTCTCAGCTCATCAGCAACACTGACATGTGACTAGCATGTAAGTATGTGTGTGCTACTGATTGCTGATTGGTTCTCCTCTAGGCTTTCATCAATGAGCTTCTAGATACACAACATTGTTGGATGGATATTTTTAAGTTTTTGTCCACCAGTAGCCCTGTTCTAAAAAAAACCCAGCAACATATACAAACACACCCATGCACACTAACAAACACACACACACACACACACACACACACACACACACACACACACACACACACACATATATAAAATCCAAAATTGGGCTGATAAAATAAGTGTAACTAGAAGGTAGGCATATCAAATAAAGTGGCTTTTCAGTCTATATTTTATTTATATTCATATTATATTATATTAAATCTTATACAATATTTATCTTGTTATTCTCTTACTTTTGGTACACAAATATTTTAATCTATGTTATTCATATGGATGTTATGTACAAATTTGAATCACGCTATTTCAGTCCATTAATCTTTGTGATGTAAATGATGCTGTGACTCTTGCACAACTGTTTGCGATGTCATACTGTACTATGAAATGTAGATAACATCTGGTCTGGTATTGTGGTTTAAAATGGAAAAGTTATATAAATAACAGAATATTACTGTGATATCTGTCAAAGAGTACTACTATTATTATTACATTTAATTCTTAAATATTTAAAAATATCACCTCGGAAACATGTCTGATGCAACTTCTGTCTTGAACTGTCATGTGAACTCGCACTGTACACCTTGTATACCTGTAAATAGTCATAGAACTGACAACAGTTAATTTGATCTCTTGCTACAATATTTTTGAAAGAAAATTATTGACAGAATGAAAAGAGAGGTATATTACTGTTGATGTTGATGTGCCTCTCATTTCTTTCCCATTCTTATTTATTTTACATAATTTGATAACCACCAACTGCCTATAATCTGTGTGAGATGTGGATGACAAATAGACTAATAAAAATGACTGAAAAATACAGAAATCAAGCCACATAATGTTTAAAGTTAAGATGTATTAAGTTCTTCCTACTGAAAAGTTCGCATTTAAGAGATATTTGGTTCAATTTAGACAGCAGCAACCTATAAGAGTAAATGGCTTGATATAGTAATGAACAGCTTGGATCGTTTCAGATCTAGCATGCACTGTATGTCTGTGGCACTGCACGTGTTGAGCATCCTCAAGGTTACAGTCTCCAGGACTGACAAATCAAATCTGTTCTACTGACGGGACAGAGAGGAGTGATGAGTCGCTTTCCTTTCGGCTACATGCTGTCTCTTGCATTCTATCAGGCAGCCACTGATGTGTTCCCTGCATGTCCATCACAGCTCTCTATACTTCATGCTGCACTCTATCTAGCACTGTGCTCCTTAGCCAAGTCAGTGTACTCATCATAGAGACAGGCAGCAAAAAAACAAATGGGTGCCACAAGCAAGGACCTGGCACTGACTGTGTCTTGGCCTTGGCATTTGGCAGTAGACTTAGAAATGTATGATAACATTTGAACATTTTTTTTCGGATGTCATGTTAATACAATACGTTGCTCTAGGCAAATATAATATTTCACAGTAGTGTTAATTTGTTTTTTCAATAACATATTCAAAATATTTTTCAATATTTTATTATTATTAATATTAAAATCATTGTTAATATTCCCTGCCGTTTGTCTAAAACATTGTCGATTAGCAATTCTTACAAACCTTGAATTGAAAAGAAAATGTTCTTTTTTATAATAGGTCTTATAATAGGTCACTGGGTTGTAAAATGTGTTAAAACTATTGTTAATGTTGATATGGGCAATTCTATGAAGACATTGCAGAATTAAATCGTGCTAAAGGATTTTAAATATACAGTAATTAATTTGATATAACAGAATTGTTAATATATACAGCTTCAAAATTAATTGCCCCCTCTCTATTTCCCTACATTTCTGATCTCCAAAAAATGTGGTTTAATACAGAAGACAACCTGAATAAACGCAACACAGTTTTTAAAACCATATTTAAATTTAACTCATCTCCAAATGGAGAAAACATGTAACACTGGTAAATCTGCCAAGGAAGGGCCATCTTAGAAAAATTGTCATCTACATCATAAGTTTGGACAGTTGAAAACCTTGAACAGTGCGTATTATTCAGTGTAGCCCAACAGCATATTTATTCTGTGGGTGGATGGGCAGCCACTGGACAAGAGCCAACCAATTAGACTGAGACTGCTAGCTCAGAGGAAAAGTTGCTGATCTTCAATCACATCACTTTCCTGTGTTTGTTGTTGTCTTGGTATCAAAGGTAGTAGACTGCAGATTCATCCGACTAGATAACATAAATGTTCTCCAAGCAACAGCCTGGCTGATGCATGAGCCTCTCTTAAACAACACATTGTAACACGCAAACAAAAAGATTCTGATTCGGCTCTTTGGTTTGAATAAATTGTTGCTGGATTATGGCAGCAGTTTTTAATCCTGGTCATGGATAACCCATGCATTGCAAATTTTACAGAAGGCAATAACCTGAGGACTGGAGGTAGAGTACAGCAGGTGAAATGTTCAAAAATGCAGTGGATGAGGTCTCCAAGAGCGAGACCGAGGAGCAATAAATATTCGGATCTGTTGGGTTATTACTGTTACAGATGATCTGCTCCCAGTCCAGAACAAAACAATTAATCATCTCTTAAATATCGGTGTCAAAGAGGGTTCTTCAAAGCAAAGACATACAAAAGGTTTCCTGAAGAACCTTTGGATGGTTCTTTAAAGAGCCCTTTAATAACTGTACTTTTCCAAGAGACCATTTCAGTGTGGTAAATTGTATAAAGACACAAGGGAGCTATTTTTATATTTATTCATAAAATCATGGATTGCCTACTTCCAGCTGACTGCATGTGACTCTTTTCTTGCTAAAAGCATCTGTTAACAATATTTCCAGCATTGCTTTGATTTGTGTTGGAATGCCTGGAGCTAAACACCTATGACAAATTTTTAGGAATGCTTCCTTGCTTGATGAGAACTCGGTGTACCAAGTGACTTCTAAGATGTCGGCTTTTGAGGATATTTATCAAGGGTGGGATTCCATTCTCTTTGAACTGTTAATGTAGTCCATATCAGAGAATGTAGGGAAATATTTGGATGGTCACTCTGGTTATACGACACCACCTGTTTCTCCTAAGGGGGTGTTATTGGACAAACAAGCAAGCCTTCATTGTTACAGAACTTCAGTGCTCTTTTGGCAGTGACTTATTTGATTTGTCTGACACAAAGCTTTAATACTTCTTTGATCATCCCTTGATCAACCACCTCTCCTTTAACATGATACTGCTTTTTGGTTGGGGGGGTGGCTAGTGGTGAAATCTTATATTGAAGAGCATGCAGCCTTTATCACCTGCACCTCTGGTTTAACATCAAGTTCATTTGTTTCATGTGGAGGAATATACTGAGCAATAAACTGGGTAATCCCATTCCACCCAATCTGTTATGTATCAGTACTGTCCTCACACACACACACACACACACACACACACACCAAATGGCTATATAGAAATGTATTGGTGGCAAATTTGTAAATTGCTACAGCATTAAGTCCTAATAATTTTCCAAAGGCTATATGGACACACATTTGTGTATACTGAATGAAAATAAAGAATGAAATTATCATGGGTATTCTCAAATGGATGTTTACATTTACAATTACATTTTTGATTGTGTTGTTGTTTTAAGAATAGCAAAATGCATATTCTTTCTAGTTCATGTGTTTGTTCCTCATTGAGAAACCCTGATTCTATAGATCAATACCATTTTGAGTGCTTACAGAGCCTTTGAATGGCAAGTTAATCAAAGGAATACTGTTGTATCAGATCTGTATCAGAGTGTGAAAGGTGTAAAGAACCTCCACAACTTGTCTGTTTTAAAAGTCTATGAAAAGATCTATTTTGGAACCTTAATTTTTGTTGCACCAGATCACTCAGTTCCGTGTCCTTCTATGGTAAATAGCAGTTCATATTTTATTCCTATTTACAGGATTAATTTTGCTTTACTCCTCAAAAATGAACAGCAAGATCAACTGGGATAGTCACACCAGGTGGAGACACATTCATGGGACAGGAAAAAACTATGGGGATGTTACTGCACCATGCAGTGCAAACTGGATTTGGCTAAAGAGAAAATATGAAAGGATGAAAGGATGTCTCATTGCTGCAGAAGTTGCATCAAGTGAGCTTTTTTAAAACATCAGTTGTGTAACAAACATAAATTAGTGACAGCGGTGGCCTAGTGGTTAGGGAGTTGGCCCCAGGATTGGAAAGGCCTGGGTTCGAATCCCAGACCATTAGGTTGCCCTGAGATAATCTTGAGCAAGGCACCATCCCCATCACTGCTTCCCAGTTGCTTTAAATAGCTGCTCCCTGCTGCACGTGTGTGTGTGTGTGTATGGGTCAAGAGCAGTGGTTGAGTTTCTTTGAGCCTCACTGTGTTCTGTGCTGTGTTTCACTGACAAAAAAAATAGTCACACTTTTTTAGTCCATCGTGAAATCCAAAAATTCCCATTCACTGTTTAGGGTAATTGAACCATATAATGATTTGCAGGCATCAGCTATTCATTCTAACATGGTGCTCTCCAATTGCCAATGAAGAAATAAATGAAAAGAAGCATTTTTAAGGAAATGGAAGCTGTTTTCTTAGACATTGATCTGTTGAGTTGCATTTGCCAATATTCATCTATAAACCTGCAATGAAATTATATATTTGGAAAGAAATATTCAGGTTAAGCATCAGCACAAGCTGAATCCCCCTTCATTGTTCAGATCCTCATGAGGCCAATTAAAGCCTGCACAAACAAGCAGAGCATAACCAGTTCTCCTGAGGTTAAAGTGGCCAATGCATACATTTAGCAACTGCTTAAGTGTAGTGAACCCACCATACAGCTATAACTTAATTCATATCTTTTATATAGCATTTATTTGTTTTTTATTTCACTTTCAAATGTCCCTTTTTTTCTTTTCCATTCAGAGGAAAAGTTCATTTTAGGACAAACAGCAAATTAGCAATTCCCTATAAATGTTTTTCTTTTTTTTTGTGGTGGTATTCTAAACACATGTGCTTATGTCAATTAATTAGATATTACATAAATAGATAGATAGATAGATAGATAGATAGATAGATAGATAGATAGATAGATAGATAGATAGATAATAAATAAATAAAGAGTAATGCCTTAAGTAAAGGCCTTTTTTCAAGTTAAAAGGTTACCTTTAAATATCTTTAGTAACAGTAAATACTTTTTTATTTTTTACAAACAGTACTGCTGAAATCGGTTGTCAGAAGAAAAAAAATCAGGAATGATAAAATTTTGAATGCAGTACAGCGATTTTTATCCAAAAGTAATGCATCAAAAAAATGTCCCCCTAGTTCTCAATGATACGTCAATGGAAAAAAAAAATTGTATCTTATCCTAAATGTCAGAGCCGGCTTCTCTGCTCTAACAGTATCAGTGAAAGCATTCACTGCCACGGCTACAGTGAAGACGCAAGCCAAATGCATCGCCCTCACCACCTGACAATGCTCCCGAGTTAATGTAAGATGGGTAAATGCCAAAAAACTAATTCTCTTTAAACACAAAGAAATAATCTCCTAGATAATCTCCCTTTATTTGTCAAGTAAACAATCATCCAAGTTAAAAGAAATTACATCACTGATATTCCATAAAATCACAGTTGAAAATATATGGAAAACAATTAAAGGAATATTCGAGTGCATTCTAGTGTAACATGAGTGTAACAATTTCAGTCAGTATGAACAAAAGATTTGATCCCTTCCCTTGACCATTTGCTCAAAATTCACTTTAAATAGAAACCCATAGTGAGTCACTGTTCTCTGTGTGAATATACGTCACGAATATAACAAAGCTATATAAGTAATATAATATGAGATAATAATGAAAAAATACAACCACAATTACAGGTTCAGTTGAAAAATGAGAGAATGCTTCACCAAAGCTGGCTCTGACCCAGTTTGAAAATCAAAAACAATAGGGAAGAATGATTTCACCTTCTCATAAGCTTTTTTATAAGGATTTAATAAAGATTTAATGCAAATTCACCCATACGATAACTTCAGTACATTTTTCCCTTGAAAGGGAAATGAGTCCTGACTGACAGATTCATCAGAAATGGTCTACAAGAACTTCCTGAGAGCCCCTTGTGTTTTTCTGCTATCATGGCACTGGTTAGACAGTAACATCAAGCTTTAACTTCTTTCTTTTAAGTGTGTCTTTGGAGCCTTAAGTGGGTTCTGTGGCCTGTTCATTTGTTTCTACTATGCACCGAAGACATTTGAGTTTGAGATCAAAAGCTAAATATGAGATGAGAGTTTAGATTTTCAGCCTTTTCACTCTGGTATTTACATATAGATATATTAAATAATAAAACATAGTACCTTTCTGTTTGATCAACCAGGTGTGCAAGAGTATTGGAAAGTTTGAAAGTAAATTAACAAAAAGGGCATTTGATATTTGGTTGCCAAATATTATCTCTTGCTTGCATCAACTGAATCAAATGACTCATTTGGTTCACCTTTGGCTCTGGTTTACCAAGGTTTAACCTCAACATATTTCAGATGAACTGCATGTTCAGTTAGTCTTAGATCTGGTGATTTACTTGGCCACTTCCCACTTTTTTTTTTTTTTTGGTAACATTGTGTTTTGGATCACCGAGTTGCTACATGGTGACATTCTACCAGATTAGTTTGATGCATTTTTTTGGTAGGTAGAAAGTGAAGATAAACTTCAGAAATCATTCTGAATGCCATTGTGAGATACATCATCAATAAAGGTTATTGAGCCTTATTCCAGAAGGTGTCATGAAAGCTCAAGCCATGAAACTGCCTCCACAGTGCTTTACAGATGAGTTTGTGTTGTATCACGACAATACTGGTATTTCTGTTCCAATGCTTTTAAAAGAGACTATGTGCGGGCTTTCACCAAATCACCATATGTCGCTGAAGCTTCCACCTAATTATTTTTGTTTTTAAAAACCAAATCAAAAATCAGACACACACTGTAAATCTAAACTTGGCTGTAATTACAAATGGTCTAACAGAAAAAAAAAAAATCAAGTAAATACATCTCTTCTTCTTCTGCTTTGTCTTTCAGCTGCACCCTTTTAGGGGTCACCACAGTGGATCAGCTGTCTCCATTTCTTTCTGGCCTTCCTGTCCTCTGTCCTTCATGTTCTCCCTCACCACATCCATAATCCTCCTCTTTGCTCTTCCTCTTTTCCTCTTTCCTGGCAGCTCCATTTTCAACATCCTCCTTCCAATATAATCCTTGTTTCTCCAACCCATACAACATAGCTGGTCTCACTACTGTCCTGTAAACTGTCCCTTTCACTCTAGCTGGTACCCGTCTGTCACAAGTCACTCCAGCCACTCTTCTCCACCCATCCCAACCTGCCTGCACTCTCTTCTTCACCTCTCTTCCACACTCGCCGTTACTCTGAAATGTTGATCCCAAGTACTTAAAGTAAATACATACAAAATGTACATTTAATTTTGGAGATCGAAGCTGTTAATGTTGTTTGGTAATATTTGTTAGAAAATTCTGTCACTGACTGTGATATACATTAATGTATTTTTTCCAGTGATTTGGTTTTCTTTTGTTCTATTCACCAGAAAATGTTCTCAAAGAGTATCTGGCATTTTCATATTTTGTAAGGCGAAAAAAATGACAAATGATTCACAACAGTTCTGATATGACATTGACATTATATAAGTACCAGAAGGAGAATGATGTCATTCCTTGATGTTTTTTGTAATAGACCCACCTGCCTTGCAGTTTAATTTATTCATAGTCTAGCTCCATTCCTAATCCCAATTCATAATCCTGTCAATGACTATGCCTTTCTGCAGGGTGTTGACGTCCTGAGTACACTGAGTGTACAGAGAGCAGAGGTAAAACCTGCATATCCAGTAGATCACTAGCAGAAGGGTTGCCACACCTTGTAGTCCTTCTTCAAAACCATGACATGAGTTTTTCCATTAATCAAAGGAAATTTTTTACAAAATTTAAAGACCAATTCATGATGACAGTAAATATTAGCAAACATGATTAACATGTTTATGACAATGTAGACTCTGAAACGTGTGAGTGTGAAGAAACATTTGAAAGTTTGAGGAAACTTTTTAGAGTTTAATCGGCTTAGAGCACGGGGAGTTATGAACAGCCTACTAGACTCCCATTTAGAATAGAAGATCTGTTCACAACACACAGGGTGAGGAAAGGTGAAGCTAAGTGGGGTAAAATAAGGTAAGATATACTTTATTGTCATGCATTTAAATTTGTCCTGGCATTCAAGACAATGAATCACATTAAAACATCACACTTAACAGAACCACAATTACATAAATAATGTATGTAAACATTGTTGTGCAAAAATATTGGTTTTAAAACAATAAAATGAGTGAAAAATAGTATAATAATAACAATTATTATTATTATTATTATTATTAGTGTTAATAATAATAATAATAATAATGTGACCATAACAACCACCATCACAATCATAAACATTGTTGTTGTTGTTGTTGTTGTTGTGTAATATAATGCCCTGATAAGATGAACATGAAATGTCCATAAACAAATTCTCTCAAATCCTATGGAATCCTATCAGATCTTTTATGACATTTTTGTTTCTATTTGAATTTACTTGAAATGAATCAACCAGTCAAAATGGACAAAACATGCTGAAAACCAGGAGAGGAAACATTAGGAATCCCTCTAGACTGGGACTGCAGAGCAGTCTTTTCAATTGACTTCTCAAGTACTTCCTGGGGAAAGGCCTGCTCCATTCAGATACACCGCAGCCTCTCACACTCACACACTCAATTACTTTGTCTGATTACTTTTTACAATTAAACTGCTTGGACTCAGCAAGCACACACACAAATGACTGATATGGATACTTGGCCTGGTGTGAAAATCATTAATCTAAAAAGCATTTTCTTAAAGTTGGCCAATATATGGACGCAATTTAATGAATTAGAACTTGAAAAAAAACTGTTTTTTTCATTATAGCTGTTCATACGGTTTTATTCAGCACTTGGTACTGGCACATTTTTTCTAATAATATGAAAGAAGCTGAATAAAACCCGTTATGTTTTGTGGCCAACAAAGCCAGAACCTGGACTGTAATCCTTTATGTGGCATGATGGGTGTCTGCATAACAGAGCTACAGAACTAAATAGCTCTTTTTTGAGCAACATCATCTTTTTCTTCAAGACAGTCTGGAATCCAAATTATTTGTCAGTGCAGACCATTTAATTCCATCTGCATTACCGGATCAGGGATAATATGTTATGCAATAAGGCAACCAGCAATATATTTAAAAATGTGGGTTTCAAAGTTCCTTATTCGATTGACCACTTTGACCACAAACATAACTGGCTTAAATGCATGTTACAGTAACCACTAAAAATGACTGTAAAGAGTCCTAGAGAAGCACTAATTGTTTTCCCCCCTCCATCTTTTTATGTAACAGGATTAGACAGATGGTGTTCGGATAACAGTGGCCTTGCATCACATTCTAGTGAGCTGCTGTTTAGAGCATCAGCCTTCAGCTTTTATTATTTTTAACCACAGGACAGCAAACACTATTCAAATCCATGAACGATAAAAGGATGGTTTTTATTGGGGGGGGTTTCTACTAACAAGGTCTAACCTTGAAGGAATCTTAATATTATTTTATTTTATCTTGTTTTCTTTATTTATTTTTAACCAGTTCTTTTCCATCCCTCATCGAACGGCTCTCCACATTCAGTCGAATGAATGACTTGTATTTCTTTAACGTTTCTTTATGCCGTGCACTGTGCACCTTTACACCTTTACACCTGATCCCGCACGTGAGGGGCTCCAGATTCAGGTGATGAGCAAGATGATGTGTGTTGAGTCACGGAAACCTTGCAGTGCCATGGAGCAGGATTAAGTAAGACTTGTTTAAAGGCCTGTTACATGGTGAAGCATTTACATTACATTAGAATTATAATCTAACACAGTTTGTGTGTGTGTGTGTTCAGATTTATAATAAAATTATATATAATAATAAAATTATATATATATATTATATAACATAAATTTATATATATATATATGTCACTCTTTATATATAACATATATATACTAAATATAATAGTTCTATTTTTTAAGACTCAGTTAAATCATTAGTTACGGAAATAAAGTTACACGTAATCAATTAATCGTTGATGATTTGCTTTCCCATTGAAAAGAATCGGTTCAGTCGTAGCCGAATCGAGATCAGTTCATTTTTCTTTTCCTTCCTGAACCGAGCGCCACCACAACGTGAACCGACTCCTACCACACCGGAGGGTACCGCGCGGAGTCAGCTCTCGGCTGCGCGCGGTTCAGCGCGAGACTGCGGTACGACACCCCAGCCGCTCCACCGAGGGAGGCCGGAGGGGCGGAGCAGCTCCGCGTGAGGCAGTGCCACGGGGTTCAGGTGCGTTGCAGTCGGGACGCTGAGGGCTTCGCGTCGGAGAATTTGTGGGACCGAACCATGAGGGCGGAACAGAAGAGTCAGGGACTGGTGCTCGTGAAGCAGAAGATCGACGCTACAACCACTTTTCGTGAATGTAGCACTATGTCGGGACGCCTCGCTTATGCCGCCCGACTTCTTCAACTCCACCTTCTCCGGACAGGCTTTTCTGGGAGTTATTTTTGTGCGTTACTCACTTAGAAAAGAGGCTGAATCATCAGAAGAAACCGTCCTGCATACTTTCAGCTGTGGTGATGGCCGCATCTGTTTCTTTTGTTTTGAGCAAAACTTACTGCATTTACAGGCATGGTACGCATGTGTTGGGAATCCTATACTTCAGGTAAAACAACATCCATAAAGAGCATAAAGTCCCCAGGTTCACCTGGGACCCTCCAGAAGCACTGCGGGGCAGGTCCTCAGGTCGGGATGGAGGTGGCTGGGCCTGTGGCTTTGCTAGCCGAGTCAGTCACAGGCCCAGCTGAGCTGAGGTCTTCACCCTGGCATAACAACCGACTATATGCGGACCAGGAAGAGAGGGAAGAGTGTGCGCTGTAACTTTACTCGTGTGCGTCCAGCACTGATCTCAAAGTGTTTGCAGTTAAATGCCATGTTTGCACCTGTGTGTTTGCCGGGAATGCGGTTGTTTTGAGGCGCTGTGTATGCAGTGAAACTCCCCACTTCAAACACTCACCAGTGTGCACGTGTATGCGCATGCGCACCTACGTTTATGGCAAGCATGTGAAACACTGAGTGCTGAGTTTTAACTCACAGCTAAAACCATAGCAGTGCTCACGGCCTCAAACTGCACCCAGAAATCTGATTCAGCAATTAATGGATCAAGCTGAGTTTTGTTGAAATCCTCAATGAGTGCTGATTAATCATTAGTGTGGTGTCAATAGCTTTGAAAACAGCTGCAGGTTCCAGAATAAAATTGGCAGGTAGGCGCTGAATTCCTGTGTACACTTCATAAACTGCTGAGGTATTTTCAATGGGTGCACATGTTTTACAGTGGTATTTCATGCCTGGGCTAGAAATGTAGTTACTTTTCATTGTGTGTGTGTGTGTGTGTTATTAAAATCTTCATGAACTGCTAGTTATTCTCTGTTTCTAAAATCTTCCTTTTGATTGTAGATATGTAGTTTTATGGTGCGTTAATGTGATGATTTTGAGTATTCTACATTTCTTTGCTGTGTTCATGATAGTGAGGTTTAAATGGAGTGATGTATTTCCTGTATTCTGCTGTCCCAGATCTTCTGATATTTAAAGCATCAGCACAGATCACTTCATTGTGCTGTATTGTGGGCTGCTGGCTGTAAGTCGTATGCTGTTCATTATGATCTGTCCCAGCTTTTAGCCTCTAGCATGTCTGTGTCTGGCCTGTCAGCTTAAATGGTAGAATGTGCAAGCATGTTGAAAAACCGGCTGATGTGCGCCACACTACTGCCATCTGATTTAGGATCAGCTATGCTTTGCGTTTTTAGCTCTTCTGCTTAGACAATATCAGAATTTTGGTACATTCTCACGATTGAGACAAGTCTCCTGTGGGGAAATAAATGAACTAGTTCAGTAAGGAGTTCTTTCTATTTTTGTGAGTTCAGTCTCAATTCTGTTCTGTACTATATGTTGTTGAAGAAATTGTATAAGATGGAGGTGTAGCTTTGTTTTTAGTTTGTTCTTATCTCAACAGCATCCTGTACTCACGTAAGTACATATATTTTTAAGTGTCATTGAAATGATCTGCCGAGATATGATTATTCCTTTCTAAATCCTTAAATATTTTCAGAATTCAGCAAGAAATTGGATAGGAGGTCAAAAGTTACCGTAGCGCTCACCTTCATCTCACTTTTGTGTTCATTTATTCCAAAAAAGTGTTCTTATTTTTCCAATGTGCTGGGCAAAATTACATTGATGGGTGATCTGTATTAATCAGTATTCTGATCAAATGTTGCTTTTTTCCCCCCAAAGCTGCTTATCTGGGTTTGCTGAGAATATCAGTACATCTTGAGCACTGGCCCAGTGTATATTTACTATACAAATAAAACAGTCCTGTTTAATGCTGAATGCTATGTGAAAGAAGTTATAGTTTTTTCTTTTCTTATTTTTTCTTTTTATTTTTTAAAGGCACTACTGATTCTTTTTTGTCTTATCCAAATAATCAGCCTTTGGGAAGAGAGCTGGTTATTGATATTCTGAATAATTCATGGCAGGTTAATCAGTGACTGAATTTTACAGTTTACAGATAATAATAAGATTGCGTGGTTGCTCCAAATCTATATTGCATCATTCTTATGTCATAAATCCTGGTCAGTAATACTGGCCTCTCTGCTCCTTTGGAGTTTTGCAACATTCAGCTCTGGTTTGTAATTTAAAAGAAAGTATCTGGAAGTGCTGAAATTATGTGTATCCATTATTATCACTGAGACAAAATACCCCCCCAGGCATGATGCATATTGTTTTAATAAACGATTATTATTGTTTAGTTTGAACGTATCTAGATTACACACTAGTGGGGAAATGTAGTAGTCTGTGCATACCATGGAAATTAACTTAAATGATTGGAGTCTGAAATAATAAACAGAAGAAAAGCGCATGATTAATGCTAATGTTGTGCCTAAAATATAATAGAATTAATGCTTCTTATTTGGTAGTAAGAGGTTTGCTATGAGAAACATATGAGAACACTGTATGAATTCTTGTAAGAGGAACTTATAAAATGGATGCTGGCGCGTGTATTTTTGATAATTCAATAAAATAATGTGAGAGAAAAGGAAAAGGGTGTGGTGCATTGTGAAGCATGGTATTGGGCGTGCTACACAGTTTGGGTTTATCTTAGGAAGTGACTTTGCCACATTTTAGGAGGATTACTCTTCCGCTAGCTGATTATTTAAAATGCTGTGGGAAATGGTTTTGTTCTGTTTTCTTTACATAATGATGAAATTAGTGTGTTGATAAATAGAACTGGCATTCATTGCATTTCAGCTGTAGTGATGTGAGTGAGGTTTGTGTGTGTGTGTGACATAGCCATGTGTGTGTGTGTGTTTGCACAGCATACAAACCTCATTCCCCTTCTATTAGTCAAAGTGCTTTGTGCACGTACAGAACTGGGGACAGGTCAAGTAGGTACCGGAAACTGGGCTGCATTGTTCACTGGAAGTCAAAACGTCCTCAACTCTGTGTTCGAGATTGCCTCTCATCATGTTGTTTCAGACTTTCGGGAGTGTGTCAGGTTTCACCTCTGCACACTTGCTCTCGAACACTAAATTTGCCTTCAGTCTTTCTTTCCTTGATTTGTGAGAGAAATTGAATAGAAAGAATACTTTATTATAGACACTTTGTTGTATGTGTCTTTAGCTCTCAGAGAGGGAACACCTTCAAACTAGAAATTTTATTTAAATTTTTGATAACATAATGCTTTAGTGTTCTAACTAACTCATATCTAACTCTCATTTGTCCATTGAGCATGTTTATTTAGTATAAACAGATTTTTCAAAATCAGATATATGCAACTTGAATACACATTTATCTTCCATTGCCTCCAATTTTAGTTTTTGTTTCATTAATTTTCCAGTTCAGAAATTTGTAAAGAAGTAACAAAAAGGAAAAAAAAAGTAGCATTTCTTTAGTTCTGTGGTTTATTTATGATACTGAAATTGCTTACTAATATTAAAGTGGCACTGACTTGCTGATATTATTGATGCTGATGTAACATGAATGATGAACATGGAACTCAGCACCAGTTAGTGGATCAAGTGCTTTGAGACTTGATGTTTGGAATCAAATTCTGTCCCTATCCTTCAAAATCCATAATTGAGATGGTTGTTGCCAAAAAACAGATTGTAGTTTTGCACATTAACTCCAACAGTGGTTTTGACTGCAGCATTGAGCTCAATCTTTGATATTGTGTTCCAATTTTGCATAACACAGTGAGTCATATTGCTTTTAGCTAAGTACAGCTCATAACAATGAAGGAAGCTGATGATTTGTGATTAGACTGAGGAAGAAGTATTAGAACTCCTATATTATATATATATATATATATATATATATATATATATATATATATATATATATATATAACACACATCTCTGCAGCTTAGGCTGCAGGTTCTGTTTGAAACCATTTAATGTCCATTTGTGTATTTATCATGTAAATGGTTTTGACATTAAGAATAGGCAGTGATTGTATCATTCTTAATTAGGCCATTTATCAAAGTAATGTATGAAATTAATTTAACACTACTAAGTAAATCCGTATCTTGTGCTGGGGTGTTTAGTTCATACTTCATGTCTTCAGTATGATCTAGTTCAGGGGTCAATAATTCAAGAATTCCCTTTGGACGTTTGGCTACACTGGACATTTAATTAACAAAATGTTATTCTCCAGTTT
This sequence comes from Hepsetus odoe, assembly GCA_017165825.1. Lineage (NCBI taxonomy): Eukaryota > Metazoa > Chordata > Actinopteri > Characiformes > Hepsetidae > Hepsetus > Hepsetus odoe. The sequence goes on along the minus strand of CM029388.1, from coordinate 15,199,255 downwards.
ATCACCTAGAAATTCTCCAAGCAGCTCATCACCTTGCCTTCCTGAGAAGGTAAAGGAAGCAGCAGGATACTGCCCTCAAGGAATGGAGTTGTGTAACAGTTCTGTTTGTTCAGCTGTTCCAATGTGACATTTCAGCATTTCAGACATAATAGCAAATTGAATTAATTATAAAATCCCTCAAAGGAAGAGAAGTGCTTTTTCAGATGAAACGATTCTTCAGTGTGCTTTTTTGCATTAACTAGCCTGTTTGTCCCTGAGCAATGGAATTTCTGTGTGTAATGTTCAAAGGCTTAATGAGCTGATGGCAGGAAATGATGTCACCTGCGGGCCTGCCCTCTGCAGGAAGGGTGTGGACTGATTTGTTTTGGTTAATCAAGAGCTAAAACTTTGAACTCATCTGGTTGGACTGGTTGTAGAGGCAGTGGTAGAGAGAGATCTGTATAGACCACTGAGGACCACTGTGGTAGAAAGAAGTAGGGAAATGACTTTGCATGTATTGTGACAATAGTTATTATTATACTAATTCTGCAATTGAATTTGTTAAAGTTTTTAAGCACTGTTAAGTGACATTGTGATGCAATTTATTTCAATACGTATTTTCATATCTCATGATGTCTGTGATGGAGAAATTAAATCAGTTAAGGAAAAAAAGTAATTCTGTTTACATAAGAAACCTGTACTTTCTGCTTCTAGACATATCATGGCACTGCTTTGGGACTTAGTACATTGCCTAATCCAAGACTAGGCTTTATAAATTCTATCCTCTCTTACTGCTTATATTCACATGAGCTCCTCATATGGTATGAACTTTCTGTAGACTGAAGTATCTGAGGTGTGTTTGTCAGGGGCTGTCTGATGGTTCTGTCCCATTGGACAGAATGGTGTCATGCTGGAGTGATGCTGCAGCTGAAAGTTTGCATAGAGGAATGTTTTCAGTATCAGTGCTGTGCTACATTTCCCACTGTCACAGTGAATCATCACCTGATGGTAGCAAGCAGCGTCTGTTCTGATGCCTTTTCCCTATGGCCCAGGAAAAGGCTGAGCACAGAGATAACTGCAGGCAAACAATGACTCAGATAATGCTTAACAAATTATATTAAATTGACCAAAGTGATTAAAAATTAAAATAGCCTGTTGCTGGTAAAACTATTTCAGCTCCAGTCCTTGGCTAAAAATAAATATGTTTTATGTCTTTGTAGCTAATTTGAGCTAGGCTGTTGTGACTTTTTTTTTTGCAAGGAATCAAAAACTGCTCTTTCCTACCAATTGCAATTCACACTATATAAGGTTTGAGGTGGGAAAGCTTCCTTAAAATTGCCAGATTTTTTAGTACTGTTCAAAAAACATCTTTTTTTTTTTTAATGCTTCCTCAAAACTTCCTCAAAATGCTTCCTCATGTTGTGAATAGTGTGCAGTGTTTAAATTGTCATTATTTTCTTATATTTAGAGTCTTTAAGATGTTTCTTAAAATGCAATTTTTTCTGTAAAATGAGCACAAATTGTTTAAATTTTAGGTTAAAATATTGGAACTACTGATGTTAGATACATAACCTAATTTCTGCTCTAAATTTGCAAAGGGAAAAATGCATAATTTTACATTTACACTCTTCGGTTTTCAGTTAGTTCTATATTCAGTTTTACAAAAGACATGCAATGCAGACTACTGTACTATTATAGCTTTCATTATTAAAAATCCCTGTAATAAAGTTTCAACCAGTTACTTAAATAACTATGATTTTGTATAGTTTCATTTGACAATCAGTTAATTTAAGCATCTAATGTCCTCCTGTTTATCAAACAACTGATTTTCTTCTCTTTAGCTGCTTTAGTTTAAGCTCTCTATCTGTTCATGTAAATTTGACATCAGGGTAAAACAACAAATACTTATACTTAACACATAATTGGCTAAAATTATGTGATATGAGTAATGTGTATTTAAATTACTTAAACACCCTAAATAAAAAAATTTTAAAAATGAAGTCTGAGATTAGTGGTGGTGGTCTAGTGGTAGGATACTCAGCGATGGCCCAAGATGTCCTAGAATCAAGTCCAACCTCCAGCACTTCCATCATTGGGTTCCTGAGCGAAACCCTTAACCCTGAGTTGCTCCAGGGGGACTGTCCCTGTAATCAGGAACTGGAAGTCGCTCTGGATAAGAGTGTCTGTTAAATGCTGTAAATGTAATTGTAAATATTAAATTAATTTTATATTTTTTTAAACTGATGAAGGTCAACACTGTCCACTGATCATGGTGGGATTTTTTTTTTCTTTTATTTCTGGATGTAATAACTCACATCTGAGCCGATTTCACATTAATTATCTATGTGTATTTGTTACAGCACAAAGGAGAACATGGTATGTCTTTCTCCCACTGTAAAACTGTATATATTTTCTTGTAGTAGGATTTTATTCAGCTGTTTGGAACATAACCATTGGGAAAGTTAACAAAGCTCTCTTACTACCAGTAGTGTTATTAAGGTCAGTTAAAATGTTGGCGATTGAGTGTTTCGTGTCATCTTATGTCCTATCCTGCACTGTAGTTTCACTGTAGATGCAACTCTTGCTGACAACACTGAGTCTAATCCTAAAGCCAAGAGCACTTTAGCAACACCAGGCTTAAGCGATCACCTTGGAATGCTGTTGCTATGGGAGGCAACGGTTAAGGTACAAATGTGCAGAGTGCCTCAAATAGTGGTGGTGTTTTGGTTGAAGTGTTTTTTGGCTTTTAGTATGATTTGCTTTAAGAATGTAGAAAACCCAGTTTAGTTGAAACGCTGCATCTGGGTCAAAGCAGTGAAACTCAATGCATTGATCTGCACTTTTGGCTTTGTCACTTGACAAAGCAAGCAAGGAACTTAAATACCACTGATGCAGAAATGTTGCTGAACTGGTTTTTATTTGTCATTGTACAGAGATGCTCAGTTAACATATGAGCTGAGCTTGCATGACCCGATTGAATCATTTCACCTTTGAAATTGCGGAGTATCCCAGACATGTTTGTTTGTACTACATAAATTTAAAGACAGCTGTCTATTTAACTTGGAACACACTGTAGATGGTGTTGAGCCACTATAATACTGCTTGTACATCTTGGCATAGATTATGCAGGCTTGTGGCACTGTACTAGAGAAATTACTCTCCCAAAAATATTTCTTCCATGTGTTTTGATGCTGATGGTCCAAAGCACTTTCTAAAACATTGACCTCTATAGTCATAGCATCTGATATACATCTTTTTCACACATTGTAACATAAGAAAAAAAAGAAACAGTCAATCTATAGCAGAGAAAGGGCTATTATAGTAGGGTTGCTGTCCATAAAATCTTCATTACAAATGAATGACCATCTTAGAGTTCTGTTTACATAGATGTGGAAAAAGGATATGGTTAGATGAGTCAGACTTCATCATAGTCTCCATAAGTGGGTGAGTGGATGTGTGGCATACACCAAGAGAATGAAACAGGCCTTGAATGCTTAAACACCAACTGAGGGAGTATGAATGATATTACACCACTCCTGTACAGGGGTTTAGCAGAATATGGCAAAGTATACTTTTTTTTTCATGGCTGAACCCCTCACAAAGCTTCATGGTGATTTTGTCAGTTACCGCGGCACATAGGTCAGCTGAATGTGAAACTTTCTAGCAAAGAAAGATTCTGGATATTATTTAAAACAAGTAGCTGTAACAGTTGGTGGAACTAAGAGCTTTAGCTTGTCCATATAGAAAAAAAGTTCAGAGAGGTGTTAATTGTATCCAGTCATTTAGACAGGAGTTCATCTATGTTTCATAGTTTTGGCAAGTTTTCCACCTAAAGAACAGATTTACTCTTGATAATGAGCAGATTGCCATTGTACAGTATGAGCCAAGGCCTAACCACAAACCAGGAAGTGTGTGACTTGCCTGGAAAGTGAGGGAAGTGCTTGTTCTGTACTGAGAACTGTTTGTCTTTTCTAGTTTAAAGAATGGCTCATAAGAGTGCATGTGTCTAGCCAAAATGTGGTGTGGGGGAAATGGTTTGGCAAAGTAACATAAACTCCTAGACATCATGTTGAACATTTGGGAATAAATGTCTGCACAGTGATGATTGGTCAGTTTGAAAATGTGTTTAGAACTGTGTTTCTAGTTTGCTTCATCATGAAGCTTTTCCCTTGTTTTTGACTTAAGGTGATTATAGTGGTCAGTAAGAATGTCCAAAAAACGCACACAAAACCACGGAAACTCAAATTCGGTTCTTTATTTTCTCTAGTAAACCTCATATGCCTAAGCTAGACTGAATTTAACAAGTACTACACTGTATTTAATATAGGATTACACCTTTTTTTTTCTCCAAAAATCCAAAAAAGTGGTTGTAAGTTGCACAATTTAGTAAAACAGAAGTAAAACATGGCTTTCTTTAAGGTGGATATCGTAAGAACTAGTCCAATGATCTTAGACACAACTTGAGAGGAGAGGTGAGCTTTACTGTTTACTGACTTGAGCTCCAGTTGTGACCATTAGAAACCTGTTTGCATGGAGTCTAACAAACCATTAACTGACTTCACTCAGTGGATAAGCCCAGCACCAACTTCTGCATAAGTACTCAACACAAGAGGACGTTTTACAGAAAAGTCCTGCTTTTGACATCGTATGTCGTAAATCACCACTTAAAATAAGATTGTGACTTTTACATGATGACATTTCTTGTGTTATCTTAACCTCACTTCAAATAGATAAAAAGTGTTGAGTATAACTCAAGTATAAGTCCTCTCATAACCTAAGTGGTACTTATTTGGTTTTATATTCTGTTTTACCATGTTACTAAAAAAGATTTTTGGGCAAGGTTACACAGAATTACTAGCAGTTTCACTGGATTGCAGTTGATTACTAATCTTAAAAAGAAATCATACTTTTTTTTTTTTTAATGCTCCAAGTGAATTGGCTTAGGCCAATTATTTTGCAGTGCTAATGATAATTATGGTAAATGCATATCAGTATAAAGGCAGTTTTTTCCAGTCTGTCCAAAAGGGTTTGCTAGCCTGTTGTATTCTGTTTTCTGCTTTAATATTTAGAATTTTTAATAATATTTTATATTTGAAATTTAGATGCTTATAGGGATACGGATTTTTCATTAAAAATGGTTTACAGGGCATTCCGTGTATACATACTTGCTAAAAAGCCATTAAAATATGTAGGTGAATTTTTAAAGAAAACTATTTAATCTTTTCATTGTAAACATGTCAACAAAGATATACTCTGGTTGAATAATCTAATGAAATCATTATTCTCATAACTAACATCTTTTTTTTTTCCTGCCTTAGGTTGGAGTTTGCTTTGGGTTGGATGCACTTAAGCCCCAACATTTGAGAAATGGATGGCCTGTTGGAAAGCTTTTTTGTTTTGATTTGTTCTGCCTTTTTATATGATTTTCCGAACCATGCCAAAAAGCAATGAAAGCCCATACATGGACAAGAACTTCCTAAAACCTTCTTCCTTAGAACTAGTCTACTTCATCTGCTTGTAAGTTAGTCATAAATTGATTGACTCCATGGCAAAAGACCACTATTTTTGTAGAGGTCCTAACCTCGTTTAATTTCTTGGATTTTCCTTGGAGATAAACCTATTTTCTTGTCTCATGTCCAAAATCACTCCAGCTTCTGCTTGTGGAATTACGTTACCTTCTTTTGATGAAGCTCTTCTAATTTAAGGTAATAAAAATTTATCAAGACTGTTCTTTAACCGGAAGGCAATCCCTATAGTCCAATGGCATGGGTAAAGTTCTTCAGGAGACCTGGGGGCAATCTTGGCAAGTCTTACCAGCCAGGGTCTATGCTTTCCCTGGCTCCAACCAAGGGACTACTCAATGAGCCAGGACAGAATAGCTGCTTCCTCAACAGTGCAATACAGGTAATCTCTCATATAATTCTTATTTTAGATTGCTTGTGAAATATGAATTGTGTTTTCTAAGCAATCTATTGCCATCTCTTATCTTTTTTTTTCTTTTCCAATTCTGGCTTTGATGTATCGCTATTGACAGTGTACATGTTTTTGAAGAAAGAAATATTTACTGCATTCTGACCACCTCCCTCCAGTCACCACCACTGAGTCAGACCACACTTAGTCATGTTCCCAGTTTGTCTGATTATAACTGGAAGGCTATATTTCTGCTGGTGTGGGTTGGTCGACTTCTTTCTTTCTCATTCTTCCATCACCACATGACCAGTGAGGTCACCCAGTGCATGATTCAGTCCAGGGTGTATGAGGTCCTTAGTCTCAGACTCTCAATAAGTAGTAACATTAATTTTCCTTTTTGTACACACACAAAAGCAAATTGGATCACACTAGTCATTTAGCTTTGGCAAAAAAGATGCATTGAAAATGTAAAAAAGGATAAATATGGCCATAGTTTTAATATTTTGTTCATGTTGGAAGTCTTAAGCAGATTTCTGTAATTAGGGTTCTCTTTATTTGTAAGGTGACAGTTACTGAAATCATTAAGGAGTGTGGCTCAGTGTGACAATCCTAACAGTACATATCCAACAATGCCTTTGCATAGGTACTATGGCAGCTTGATATCTTCAGACGGAGTTTGCGACAGTTGCCAACCCACTACTGTTTGGGGGACTCCTGCATCTTCTGTGCTTTAAAGGTATGTTGGCCAGAGAACTGTGACATCTTTTACTAAGCAAGCATGAGTCACAGAGCTAAGCTACTTTGTTTTTTTTGTTTCTTTTTTCTAGGGAATATTCTCTCAGTTTCAGCACAGCAGGGAGCGAGCACTACCCTCAGACAACCTTCGACATGCTCTAGCAGAGACTTTTAAGGATGAGCAGCGCTTCCAGTTAGGTTTCATGGATGATGCTGCCGAATGCTTTGTAAGTCTGTGTTTGTGTTATGACTAATCCTTTTTTCTCCTAGATAGTAAAACAGTAGTACCAAAACCCAGAGAACCAGTTGACACTGAGTACCAACCTGATAATGGTGCTATTTTTTCTTAATCGCTGTATAGTATTGCTAGTATTGATTCTGTTATTGTACGGTTATATTAAGTTGTAACTACTTGTCCATGGTTTCTTATGAATGATTAACAAAAATAAAAGCAAAGATGGTAAGAAAATAAGTAAATGACACAAAATTGCTAAGCCTATTTTGTATGTTTTATAAGAACTGTGGAACTGTGTAAGAAACTGTATCAGAGAATTTTTACTAGCCAGTTTGTCTATTGGGTGTCAGTGCAAATGCAGTATTTTGAGATGCATTACCTAAGTTACTACCAGTAACAGAATAGGTACCCAGTGAAATATGTTTTCTAAGTATGTGTTCAACGTAATTCACCATGTTTCATGTTGCATAGATGGTGAAGATGTGCAGTGTTGTTTAAGTGATTGATTTGGCATAGTGAGATATGATGTAATCTTAAGGCAATTTGAGCTTTGAAGAGCACTACGTTTTGATACTATGAAGCTATGATTCTTTATTAATTATCCTGTTTCGAACCAGAGGAGGATGGGTTCCCCTTCTGAGTTCATGTTAATGTTTTTCAGCCTTCAGCTTGCTCACTATTGGCTCAGACCCTGATTCTGAAAATCTGCTCAGTGACAAAGGCCATTGTAAAAAAGAGTTATGAAGTGAAAAGTGAAAGTGAAAGTGACTACCCTTGTCATTGCGAGGTCACGGCACAGCACACATGAACCACAACGAAATTGGACCTCTGCATTTTACCCATGCACACTCAAACCCGTGCAGCAGTGGGCAGCTATTGAAAGCGCCCGGGGAGCAGTGATGGGGACGGTACCTTGCTCAAGGGTACCTCAGGGCAACCTATTGGGAAGGGGTTTGAACCCCCGATCCTCCGATCATGTGGCTAACGCCCTAACCGCTAGGCCACCGCTGCCCTTATCTAAATAAAATTGACTTATACTTTACTCTTCAGAAGATTTTGGTAATGTTTTGTAAAAAGAAAAAAACAAGGGCATGTGAGATCTTGTTTTCCCCCTAATACTGCAATTGCAATTGGGGAGAAAGAGAACATACTGTATATATGCTACATTACATCATTGTCCCAACTTCCCCAAGCATTCAAGTTCAGACTCTACCCCAAAGGGCTGAAGTAAGCATTGTCCTCCTGTAGGTCTGTATAGGATTTTTCTCAGGCAGGATAATTGCTGCAAACCTACTTAGCACAGGGACCTGTAATCATTTTCTGTTTAGCACAGCAAGACTATGAGGAGTAAGTCATTAGCTCTGTAAAGATCCATTTATAGAGCTGCCGTGAAACAACAAAGTCAATGAAGCATCTCTATGAGGATTTAGATAGAAAGCAGCCTAGCAAATAAACAGTCCACTGTTATTGTGGTTGCAGATAGTACTGCACCTCTGCTGGTGCTCTGCTGCTAATTTTATGTGCTTAAATCTCACACTCAGTGCTCTGCTAACATCACTGTTAAAATAGTGTATGTAGATGATTGCCAAAAAGGTGTGTTGACTTGGGAAACTTACTGAAGGTTACTGTGCATTCAGTCACAACGTGATACTAAACTAACCAAAATAAATCTGTTTGCCTGTGGGGTAGGTCATGTGATATTTCTTTTATGTAGTCCCATGGTTTTGGTAAGCTTCTTCCCCAAGATCTATATTTCTCTTGATCTGGGTTTGAGGCACCTGTCTAGTCCATAGACATTGAGATAATTTACTGTAAATAAGTTAATGCTCAGACTTAAGTTTATATTTAACAAAATGAATAACATTGACATTTGACTGGCACATTTGACATTTTGTCATTATTTTGTCTAAAGGAGAACATTCTTGAGAGGGTTCACCTCCATATTGTTCCTGATGCTGAAACCGATTCCTGTACCTCCTCATCCTGCATCACACACCAGAAGTTTGCCATGGCACTTTATGAACAGGTTTTTGTTTTGTTTGTTTTTTTCATTTTTGCTTACTTGTTCAGAAATGTACACACATTTGATGCTGGATGTGTAATAGGAGAAATCAAATTTGTGTTTTATTTTATAATGAAATTATTTAGTTAGTGTTTCTATTTAGCATCTATTTTTATAAGGATTTTTTTGTTGTTGCATGATTTCCTCTCTTAGCATTCAAAAACTGTTGAAAAAGTAAAAGTACTCTATAAAAAAAATTTAAAAAAACACACCTAAGCCTGTAACCCCCTCCTATTATGGCATACTGAGGGAGGTAATTAGTGTTTAACAGTTGCCAGGATGCATCTAGCTGAGAATGCATGTGTTTGTGTTTTTCTTTTTTTTTTTTTTTTTCCTGCAGTCTGTATGTAGAAGCTGTGGGGCCTCATCTGACCCTCTGCCCTTCACTGAATTAGTGCATTATGTTTCTACCACAGCCCTCTGGTAAGTGAATTTCTTCTGCTTTTCACCAAGACAGCTTTAGAAATGTTAAGTTGTTGAAAGTATATATCAGTAAGAGTGACACGAAAAAATGTTCTTGTATTGAAAGTTACAACTGAAAAAAGTTGAACCGAACTGCCCAGAAATCTTTCACATAGCCATGTTGCATAAAATGTCAAGGTTTTTGAGTTAATTTAGATGTTTAGTTTTAGATTTGATTGGCACATGAAGTGGGTTTTTAATTGAGTTTACTATTTAATGCTGTTTTACTTCCCTTGGTTTGAGCACTGGTCAATCTCACCATCTGTCTTTCACCTACACCTACTTACTTGTTCTGTCTTCTTTCCCCTGCTCCTCAGCCAACAGTACTATGAGAGGAGAGATGAAAGGCTGCGCTCTGACATGTTTGGGGAGTTGCTGCAGGCAGCCAGCACCATAGGAGACCTGCGAAACTGCCCAGTATGTGACTTCTAGTGTGCAACAATCTATACGAAAGAAAATTTTATATAATGCTCATGGTTTTTCACAGTCTTACAATAAGAGCTTGCAGAAATAATTAAACAGTTTTCACACTGCATTTGTAAATTCCAGTATAAATGCAGTTTGCCATGGGTAAAACTGATTACAAAACCTAGCATTAAAAATGCCTAGCAAGATTAGCAAACTTCAGCAAAAATAAATATAAAATATATTTAATATATAATTTATATATCTTCTCCACTAGAGTAACTGTGGTCAGAAGATCAAGATTCGACGTGTGCTGATGAACTCTCCAGAGATCGTCACTATTGGTTTTGTGTGGGACTCGGAGCATTCTGACCTGACAGAAGATGTCATTCGATCACTGGGCCCACACCTCAGCCTCGCAGGGGTAAGCAGTAGTTGGATTCTGAATGGAACTGAGGAGTGTCATGATCATTTTACAAGGGGATGATATTATTATTTTATTTTTTTTTGTATTTGTTTTTCTCTGAGCCACTCTGATGGCACCCATTTCCACCCCCCCCCACCCCCCCCAGTTCTGAGTCTGGATGGCAGAGAAATCTCCCATCTGTGCTGTGCTCCAGGCCTTTAGCACTAGATTTTAATACCTCTGATTTACGTCTGGAAGGCGACTACTTCATCTTGAACGTAGTTACTCAATCAAGGGGCACAAATAAAAAGGCTTGAAAGAGAAAATCATGCAAAATTCTGCCAAAAACAGAAGATTAGAAAGTTCTTGTTTACTCCACACACTGCCAGGCTGTGCTAGCAGATTAGTCCAATAGTCTGATTATACTTGTCACAGAGCAGCAGAAAAGCCCATAGAGACTGTTGTGAGCATTAATATGCATACTTTTTTAAGATGGAAGTAAGGAAAAACACAAGGGCATATTTTGGTAAACTAATAAGTGTTAAAGTTGTCTTAAATTTACGTATCTTTTATTCATACGGGTTAACTAAATATCATCTCAGTGTTGTAGGTTATGTAAAACAGATTAAGTCCAGGAGCATGCCACCACAATTAAACGGGCATAGCAAGATCTTTTTTTTTAACGTCACAAAGGTTGTTGTTTGTGTTTGTTTTTATGGGGCCACAGCTGGCACTGGACAGAGAGTGGTTTGTTTTGGTGTCACAGAGCATATGTGAGAAATGAAGTCTGCCTTTATCCAGTTTATAAGGCTCAGATTGTATAACTGCATCAGCAGTGTAGTTGGCCCACACCAATGACCAAGCCTTTGCAGTTCAGGCTCATCTGGTGTGTAGATGATATCTCTGGAGCTTGGAATAGATGGCTTGAAAAAGCACTCACACATCATCTTTAGTCTAAGCCAAAGTGCTGTGCACCACATACACTACCCTTGGGGCAAGAAAGCATGCATTCTTCTTAACGCCCCCACTTCTGAATCAGAGCACACTCCAAAAGTGGATTAGTGTTGGAGGAAGCCCACTGGTCACTACAAAGACCTCAATTCATGCCTTAGCTCTTCATGTGATGGGAGAGGGTGTCCAGGAAAATAGTTTCTTTCCTTTGCAATGTGTCATTGTTTCAGATGTTTCAGAAGAAAAACAGTAATTCAAAAAGAAATGGTGGAGGGAAAAGTTACCCAGACCCTCAAAAAGACTTTTTTATCTTATTGATGTATTTCTATTCTTACTGATGCATTTGGAATAGGATTGTAGCAGAAATCTTTCTCCTCTTTCGGAATGGAGAAAAATGTAAACATTAATTAATAATCTTCTGTGTACTAGGGTTAACACAAGTTTAGCTTGCTAATATATTTGGCTAAAAATGATTAAAATTAATAAAAAGACTAAAACATAAATAAAAAACATTCTCTCCCTCTCCCTCCCTCTCCCTCTCTCTCTCTCTCTCTCTCTCTCTCTCTCTCTCTCTCTCTCTCTCCCTCCCCACTAGCTCTTTTACCGTGTCACGGATGAACATGCCAAAAAGAGTGACCTGCAATTGGTTGGAATGATTTGCTATTCCAGCAGACACTACTGTTCTTTTGCCTTTCATACCAAGTCTTCCAAATGGGTCTTCTTTGATGATGCCATGGTCAAAGAGGTGAGTGCTCTACATGTACATCATAATAATAAAGATTAGGGTTTATTTTAAACAAAATTTGACTATAGTCAAATTATAAACTTGACAAAAAGACACATCTTTCTACCTGAATTAATTATAATTATCCTTCAAAATGAAGTGATTAGATTCAGATTCTTTGTAAACATACACAATTATACTGTACATCCTGTCATTTTCATAAAACATAGAACAAAGTACTTCTTACTTGGTTCCTTGCTTGGTCATTTCTTCTTTTTCAGCTCCTGTAACTGTTAACTGTTCACATTTTATGTTCAGTACAGCCCTGCAAATTGCAACAAAAAAAACATTCTATTCACTTTAAAATGTGGGTTGAGATATAGTATCAGGCATAGGTATTGTTTTTGGAAAGCCTTGGAAAGCATGTAGTTTGATTCTCACATGTGTGCTGAGATGCTGGGCTGGGCTGGCTCTAGAGCTCTTCATCAATCCATCAGCAGTACAAGGCTTATGCTGTGTGTGCACTTCAGCTCTCACTGGGCTGGAAGTGCCCGTCTTCCCCACCAAGATGGATTATGCTCTCACTCACTCGTGCTCTCTCTCTCTCTCTCTCTCTCTCTCTCTCTCTCTCTCTCTCTCTCTCCCTCCAAATAACACACATTTTGATGTCTGCTTCATATTTATGTTTGGCTGGTATACAGATACCGCATCCCAGCTACCATGTGACAGATCAAAGAGTCAGACTTCTTGGTGGCCTGTTTTTACACTGTTTGTCTTTCCCTCTCCCCTTTTTTTTCACCCTCATTCACACGCGAAAATGCACACGTGCGCATACACTGTTCATTCCTGTTGTGTTAATTAAAGAACAATGTTCCATCTGTTTGCCTGGAGTGGCCTGTTGTGGAGTGTCTCTGACACATGCACACATTCACACTTTTTTTTTTTTTTTTTTTTTGGTTTGTTTTCAAACTCCTTTAATACTTAGCTGAGCTATGTAGAGGGAGCTGCCATTTATCACTCAAGTTCAATTCAGGACAAAATTGTGCATGAAACAAAGGATATAATTTATATTGATTAAATTTGACAGGAATTTGCAGAACTATAGGTGTTTAAATGACTGTTCATTTTAATGCTCACTCTTCTATTTTGTATGTGGGGTTTTTGTTTGTGGCTGTAAAAAAAAAAAAGAAAGAAGAATCTGGTTATTAAAGCATACATTGTTATAGGTGGGTACCAGGTGGAAGGATGTGGTCGCCAAATGTATCCGAGGACACCTCCAGCCCCTGCTGTTGTTTTACTCAAATCCTGAGGGCAGTGCTGTTTCAGTCAACAATGCCTCTCGGACTAACAACGCTTCGAACAATTATAAGAGCCAGGTCAATGGTGATGCTCCAGGTGCAGTACCACATGCTCCATCTCTAATGCTTTAGAATGAACTGTACTAACTTCCAAAGCTTCATTTCTAAATTTAGGACCACTGTGATTTCTTGGTTAAAACATTATTTGATTCAAATCTGTTTTCAGTGAAGCAGCTTAGTGATTACTTTGCCATTTAAATAATAGCTGAGTTTACCAGGTTTACTGCAAAGGGGGCTCTGTTAACACTCAAGTTGCTTTTATTTGCATCACTAAAAGGGAGGAAGATCAGGAGGATCCAAACAAATTCACTTAATTGTATTTACACATTTTTGTCATGTCATATAATCAAAAATGTGATAGACATTGGATTTTTTGTTTGATTACCCGTTTGTTAGATTCACGAATGACATCTAGGACACTATTTGAAAAGTTACATTTTTCAAACTGAAATTTTCAAAGTGCTAGAGCTGCCATTTAAATTTGATTATACTTTATCCAAGTTTTAATAGAAGCAGTTAGTTAAATGTAATTGGATACATTAGTTCCGTCTAATAATGCAACACTTATGAATTCAAAGTGGTTTTGTGGGGGGGAATGACTTTTTTTTTCAATGATGGGTTGAAAACTATAATAGTAATAATAATAATAATATTTGTTTTTACATTGCAAACAATCAAAAGCGATCAGATATTTTATTTATAAGGCATGGGGTTTTTTAAACTGAATGTGAAAAAAGAACATTCAGTCATTATATTAACATATTTGTGTATTTAAAAAAGGCTTAGTTGATCTGAATCATGTAGGATAATACAGGTGTTTATTATTTTCAGCTTCTGATGTCCTAACTTGACCCCAAACAATACAATTCCACATTGACCTTTTTGACCAAATCATGCGCTATGTGAGCTCTGTGTTGGTCTGCATTAGAAATAACTGCTCATCACTAGTGCAGTTTCAAATGATTTGTTCTGATATTCATGTTCAGAGTTTATAGAGAATTTCAAAAGAACTAATATAGCATCCTACGGGCAGCCAATCAGAGGTGGGGCCATGTGATTGGTCTTTAAGGGGACAGTGATGAAACTGTGAATCTGAGGTAATGTTTGTATTGATCTTACAAACTGACCACAGTGTTCTAAATTTAGAACCAATGCATTCTGTTTGTTTGCCACTTTATATCTCTAATCAGGTGCCACATATGACCTCTTTATTGAACTAATGATAATTTGGGGATAAGTACTATTCCTGAGAATGGGGCAAATTACAGTGTGCATATAAGTGTGCTTACTCTGAGCATGAATTCCGACATGTATTTATATGTCCATTTTTTACATGGTATTCCAGTTAAAATATTTGAAAAGCTTTCTGAGGAAACAGATAACAGATAAAAAAAATAAAAAAATGTTGACCCAGACCAAAGGCAGCCCTAAAAGCTGTTGTACTGTGCACTGAAAGTAGTGCTTTCAGTCATCTGGAAGTAATGTGTGCTAGTGTTCTTAGTGCTCTCACTGGGAGTTTAGCTGTTTGTTTGACCTTGCATGCCCTGAGCACCAGCTTAATGACTGTTCATTGACAACGCCTTTAGCCAGGGCTGCATCATGTGTGGATGTTTTTAGAAAACTATGTAGTAATTTGAAGGTACGTATTTGTGTGTCTATATACTCAGACTCTCTCTGTGTCTCACTGTCAGTCACTCACAGCCACACAGGCACTCCACAGCCGAGCAGTAAAAAGCTGGAGTTGACCCGAGAGAACCTCACAGCACTGTTGTCGAATCATAGCACTTTAAAGCCGAAGAGTGTGTCTGCATTCAGCCGCAGCAGCAACCAGACAAGCGGAGGGAGAGGGCTAGGTATACTATCAGGAACACACAACAAGAAACAAAGAAAGGAACAAGAGAAGGAACAATAACATTTTCACCCATCCAATGTGACTCACCCAATGACCTGAAAGAGTTATTTTATGAGAGAGAGAGAAATATAAACTTTGTATTGTTTCACTTACTACCTTACTAAGTATCAGAGTCTAGTTCTCTTTAATGTATGTATTACTGTGCTTGAAATGTTCCATTCATTCTCCTTGAACTCTTTCAATGGTCCTCAAAACATTGCTGAACAATTTAACAGTGTGGCAGGGAACATTATCCTGCTGGAAGAAGTCAGTTAGGGAGTCCCATTGCCTTGAATGTGTCTACTTTGTCTGCAACAATGTTTAGGAAGGGGAAAATTCACATGAATGGCAGGATTCAAAGTATTCAGGATGTATCAGAAAATTGACCCAAGCTTCACATCAAGATCATACTTATTTGTGTGCCCTATTTTACAAAATTTATCTTAATTAATTCATCTTCAATATTTTAAATATATATGACAATATATGTCACATAAAACACACACTCACAACAATCATTTCTATTGCATTCTGCTTCTCTTTTTCATTCTTATGGTGCTGAATTGGTATTGAGAAGTGTTATAGAGTCAATAGAACCGTTTCAGTCTAACATACTACTTCAACACTTGACTGCTTTTCCCCTCACACAGCAAAACCAGCAGTGCATGCACACTCATCACAGATGTCGATTGCACTTAAGACTCTCCTGGCTCAACCATAAGCCTTGGGGTGTATTTAAAGAATGCAGTAGCCACACTTTTCCTGCCATCCAAGTGATGCTCGCCTTAAGACATGCTATAATGTACTGTAAAATATACACTTAGGCCATGAATGCTCTGGATAGGGTTTTTAATAGAGCAGCCATAAAGCAAAGTTGACATTTTAATATTGGACGCATTAACATTGTATGAATACTTATGCAGACAAACTGCTACTGCATCCAGTTTGAGATATATTTTGTAAACAAGTTCATAATAATTTATTGATGATCCCTATAGCGTGTTTAATTTAAATTTGTTTTTGTTTTTTTGTTTTTTTTTTGTTTTTTGTGACATGGTGGTAAACTTTTTAAATAAAAAATGAATAGAATTATAAATAAATAGAATAGATTATTGCCATATAATTGTTTTACTGTGTGTTTTGGTGGTGTTTGTTAGATCAGTTACAATAGAATCAGACCAGAATTAATACATACATGATAATTTTAAACTCAATTGCAAATGTTTTTAATGAAATACACATTAATAACATGTTATTTCTTTCACAGTGAAAATTAGCAGTGGTCCAAAGGATAATATTCGTGAGCTCTCCAGAGAGGCTGCGAAAGAAGCCCGCTACATTAACATTATGAAGAAAGACTCGGACAGATCACATCGAAGGCAAGAGACACTGAGAAACAGGGGTAAGATGAAATATGCATACAGATACGCTCAACTAATCTGACGTGAAATGCAGATGAAAATCAGTTCAACCAAATAGCAGTTCTATTTAAAGTATATTGTTTAATTGGTAGAACCAGTGATTTCTTCAGTAGTGGTGCTCAATAAGCTTTAGAACGGAGGGAACAGGCAGTTCTTCTGGTCCTTATATAACCTGAGGTCAGAGGGAAGTGTCAAAAACATGGATTACCTCTGACGTGTGCTCCAGCCCCTGCACTGCAGGCCAGTAATCTGTCCCCATTCCCAATGCCACATACTGTACACATCCAGCCTATGCCCATTGCACACAGACTGGGAGATACATTAATGGATTTTATTAGAGCACTCTCTATGTTAAACAAATTCATTTAGTCATATTCAATGTTTAGCCACTTCTGATCAAATAAAATTGGTTTTCTAATTTAATACACGGAGCACGCTTTTCTGCACATTTTAATTTTATATATGCAGAATTTTAGGTAATAGAGAGAAAAAAGTATGTACATGGGGCTTGTGCAAAAATATGGTCAGTATACATCTTTGAAGCAGACACTACAGTTAAATGACAAGAACAATGGCATATTTAGGTTGGTATAGTTTGCCATGGGGGTTCAGTATTCAGCACAGTTTGATTTTTTTTATTGCTCAAACACACCTGATTAAAGCAGGGAAACTTTGATACAAACTGGCTTTCCAAGGTTAGTTTTGGGCATTCCTTGTCTGTAAGATGTCTCAACTAAAATCAACAAAACATGTACTTTGAGCTGGGTGGCCAAACCTTTGCATAGACCCATATGTGAATTTATAGGGTTGAACTGGGACGAATGTTCCTTTTGTTCTTTTTCTAAGTTGAAATCTGTTGGTATGAATGAAATAAGATGTTCTCCACCAGAAAAGATTCCACACTAGATATTCAGCTTGGAAATCTCCAAATCATCTGTGCCTGAGACATCTCTGTGCTAAGAAGCATTTGAAAGCAATCTCTAATTATGTGAAAGATTGCAGTTAAACATAATTAGATGTTTGGCACATGGTCTGGATTTGTAATTTAACGTGAACATCAGCACACAATCTGTCCTCATTCTACTACATTTAAAGCACACATGCGAGCACACACACACACACACACACACACAGTAAAAAGTGATTTAAACTCATGCTCCAGCACAGTCAGCAAAATGAAACTAAATGGCTGACCTACCCTCAGTAAAAGCTCTGTACTTTCACATTTAGTGATTGATATAACATCCCAGCTAATATCAGCACATACACCATATCACATAATTGTCACTGCATTTTCGGGTATGCTTCTCTACATTCTACCTCTTTGAAATGCCTTTAGAACCCAAGTCTAATGTTCCTCCCCATTTACATAAATTAAAGTGTCAAATCATACATTATGGGACACATGCAAACATTTACGTTGTGATACTAACATTAAGGGAATTAAAGGGAAAATGTGCTTCTTTGGCATTGCTCTAATGGGACTAAATTTCTAATTGGACCCGTAATTGTGTGTGTGTGTGTGTGCATTATAGAGACACAAAAACATGTCTCTGTATGAAAATTGTGTGTCTCATTAGTTGCCTGGGAAGGCACTATGTCATTATTAGGGTCAGCATCAAAGTCAGTGTTGAGATTTAATGTTAAAAAAAAAAAAGACTCATCCTCCATTTAGCAGCTGGGCTTTATAGATATTGGGTAAGAGTCAGCATGTCACCTCATCATCTTCAAACTGTCTTTTCACACCATACTGAGGTTAACTCACCATTAACTTTGATTATTTGCTTCAATTTCTTCAGACCGTTTCCTTTGTGGAATAAAGATTCTCAGATGTTCTTTCCATATATTGAACTCTGTTAGTTTATGGATCCCACAAAGCAGAATGGTACTTGCACTAGAACTGAAATGATCTTAAGTAATAGAGGAAGGTGTGCAGACCCACATGATGGTTCCTCTAAGTTAAATAGGGACCAGGTGGCATTCTTTTTATGCACATGCTCTCAAAGACATTCCACCATAAATATCCATCACATATAGTTGGCCAAAGCTAAATCTCATCCCGCTGCTCCGTCTGAAGAGATAATATAAGGCTATGCCAGGTCCATTTGCCAAAATTCTTTTATACCAGGTCTGCAGACAAAGAACAGGAGCGGTCAGTATATCTGGCAACCACAGAATGACAACACAGCAGTACACGTTAGCCTCACAGCAGGACAAATGCATCAGCCTTAAGGATTATGCCAAGATCAGCATTGTTCAGTCATAAGGTTCTGTTTGTCAGAGAAGGAAATATTAGACTTTTGTTTGTTTTTTTTTTTTTCTCAAATGGCATACTTGTTATAAACTAAACCACAAAATTAAATATCCAGGTGTAGAAATTAGAGGTAATAAGCTCATGTGATAACAAAAGTATCATTTAAAAGATAACATTTTCTAATGTTAACATGAAGTTCAAGAGTTTGTCATGTGTACAGCAAAAAACTTTGTTAATCCTCTGTTTACCACAAAAACTGAAATAACCTAAAAAAAAAAAAAAATGTATCAAATATTTAAAGCTGGATTAATAATATTGAGCAGAGGGAACAGAGCAGCAGTCAGTTGCAATGCATGTTATTACTGCAGTGGGTTGACTGCCTAAAAAAAAAATCGCTAGCAGAGTAATTTTGTGCATATTTATTTGTTCACTTTAGTCTGTTTTAAGCTTTTCATGAAAATGTTGGACTGTTTATTCAGTTATTTAACAATTAAAACGTTGCCTTTTTTTCTTTTCTAGATGCAGCCACAGACAGAACTTATTCACGCTCCCTGTCTCCTCCTGAGAATGGTTTCAAAAACATGGAGTCACGGTTTTACAGCAGTCAGGGCAGGGGCCCAACGCGAGCTGAGCGCCCGACACACACAAATAGTCATGGGGCCCATCCACCTCGTTCACAATCTCAGCCTCGCATCCCACTCCATCCTCCGAGGGGTGACCTCTCCAACGGTTACGATACAGACAGCAGTCAGGATTCACGAGGACGACCCAACGGAGCCTCACGCAATAGGCCCAACAGACATTGGAGGCCCATGAGAGAGGCCCTGAATGTAGACAGCATCTTCAGCAGCGATAATGACCGCCATCCCCTCGGCCTGCAAAGGCCCAACATTAGACAGGAGAGAGCACTCCATGAGCGAGATCCAGCATGGTCCGGACGTGAAGAAAGTAAGTCGAAAAGTTTGATGACCATTTACGAGGATGAGCAGCGGTATGAACTGGGCAGCCGGAGCTCCCTGGACTCTGACAGTCGTGAAAAGGAGAGGACTAAAGGTACAATTAATAGCCTCAATGTAAGAAACGATAACTGGAAGATCCAGCGAACAGAGTCTGGCTATGAGAGCAGCGACAGGCTCAGCAACGGCTCAGCTAACCTGGACTCTCCCGTGGTGGAGAATTGGGGCAGCAAAGAGCTTCAGCCCATCCCTGAGGTACACATGTCCAGGTAAGAGTAGGTCTCAGTGAAAATTACTTTTCATCACCTCATTAATATTTGCCTTTTGGTTGACTGTTAAATTTCCCTTGCTGGTACTATTGCTTTTGAATGTCATGCTTTTGCAAATAATCCTATGATCAGATGGTTCTTGCCTCTTATCTGCCTGGAAGCTCATGCTGTCTAACATGCTGTTGCAAGCAGATCAAAGCTATGGAATGAATCTAGACATTAGGAAACATGTAATGTTCAAGTTTCTGATATGACCTGAAACTTATTTATAACTCATTAAGTTTATTGAATATCTTGAATGCCTTTTGTCTTTATTGATCTTACTTCATATGATAATGTTGGTGGTGCCTTGACTTGCTGCTATTTGTTACTATCTAAAAGTTAGTTACAGTAGGTTTTATGTTTTTATGACACTGGCCAACCTGCCGATATGAAGTGAATAATGTTTGTTGGTGGGTTGTGTTATTGGGCTATTTCAATTTGATTTTCTAGTAACGCTTTATAATGGTTTGCTGTGCTTGGCATTTATTATTGCACCCGTAATGTTTCATCACTTTCCTGATCAGCACATACTATAAGCAGTAGTTTCACTTAACATGAAACTACAATTGCAACCAAATGTTCTAGTGTGTGCACATAAGCGATGCTTGGTCCGCTTTCAAATATGCAGGTTGGTGCTCTACGTACAAAACAGATTTCCACATTGTCTGTTTAATACCATCTTTTATGTTGTAGTCTGTATGACAATGGCAAATAATCTTTTGTTCATATTCTAAAGTAACAAGCAATCAGCAGTAATAAAATACCATATTAAGTTGGTGCATGCACTAGAAGCTTTGTGCAATCTTTCCCTAAAGACCTGTTGAATAGTATAATGAAACCTCTTGTTACATGAAGTATCAGACTCACTGACATCAATGATTTCCGGTACATTTGGCTTGTATGAGCACTAGCAAGAAAAAAATTCCTGACAAAAAACACCTTTCCAAGTCAAATGCCTCATTTGTATGGGTTTTTTTATTTTTTTTTTTTCATTTTATTTATTTATTTATTTTTTTTAAATAATTTCACAAAAAGGCTTTTCTATAGGAAAAACTATTAATATACCTGGGCAAAATGACACTATTTATCATTACCATGGTAAATTGCATAGCAATATGTTTGATTAGTTTATTCTGGGCATATCAGGATGTTACTAGAACTTGCAGAACAATTAAAATGGCAATTTTATAGTACATTTTATAGTTGTTCTTTTATATTTGATCAACTGCAGCAAGAGTAAAAAGTTGAATTAAAACAATTGGTACTTAGTATTTTAACATAGAACTACTGTTTTTGGTTTTTTTTTGTTTTTTTATACAAATGATTGTAGTATTGCAAAAAAATATTTTGCTGTATCTAGTACCGCTAGTTTTAAATGGCAATTAAATTATATCAGGTTTACAGATTTACTTACGTGTAACCTGACTTGTAATATTAGAATAACTTAAATAGTTCTTACACAGCATTTAAATATATTTTCACTACTGGACATGTGCTTAGTGTTCCTTTTCTAACATAAAAAAAGAGTACAAGGTTTTGTGTGTTTTTTTTTTCTTTTTTCTAAATTCAGTATGTTTCTTGTGTGGGAATGTAAAAGCAAAACCATGAATTTATTCTTTTAAAGGGCACTCTTACTCAAAAAGCATTTTTGTGGTTTAATTCAAGTGTCTAAATGTTTGAATGTTTATAAAGTCTGTAAATTATACCTTAATATGATATCTAAATATTTATTCTGTTTTGATTAATAAAAGTAAAAATGTTCAATACTTTCAGTTGTAGTTATTGTAGTACTGTAGTTCTGTTGCAGTAATTTTACTGTAAAACATTATGCAATTTCTTTAAAAATAAACTAAATTTGAGCTGCAATGAAATCTATGCAGCACAAATTGATGAGGATCTATGATGCTGGTATAGTTTCTAAACAACTAATATTTGCTAGTGATTTATTGAATAGTCCAGTCAGTTAAATTGTTATTGATATTGAGTGCTTTTATATTCTTACATGGTAATGTAAAAACACTCATGTTTGTACCCTGGGATAAAAAGGACGGGATCTGATTCCAGCATGGTAAATCAGTGTTTTGGGCGAGGGTGTCAGTGCCAGGCTATGGATTTAACTTAATCTCTTGATAAAAGGGTGGAGGGAAAAACCTGAATGCTGGCATACACACTGACTAAACCACCTGGGGAGCTTTATTATGAGCTTCATCACTCAGTTCAATTATTTGTGTATTTCTAGAGACCTGAACCACCTATGGAGGTACGATGAATTGAAGGGAGACATGTCACAGAAATCATTTTGCTACGGTAAGCACCTTTACAAGTCAAAAAGAAGCCAAATGCAACAGCATCTTTACACACAATTATTAAAGTAGGACTGTCAAAGCTAGAATTGTACAAATGGATGTAGATAGTATATCAATAAAAAACACAAAAAGGAAAGATGGACTTTCAGAAGATTGTCATGCAACTTGCTGACTAATCCTTCTCATCACCTATTAAATCTTACTATAATAAAGTTAAATCAAGTCATTGTGACTGCCCTCCCAAATGATGTTATTTAATAATAGTAAAATCTAAGTAAAATGCTTTGTTTTCTTTTGGTACAAACAACAGCACTACAAAAGAAAAATGTAGGCCTCTCAGATTGTATTTAACTTTGGTTCAGTGTACTAACTGGACTACTGTAGTTTCAAAAAAGTTATTTAAAAGCTATTTTTACATTTTGATTAGACTAAATACGATTACTCAGAAATGAGTCATGTAGTGGGAGAGAGCAGATGGAGAATTATAGCTGTCTGCTGCCTGTCTCGCACATTTCTCTTTTCAAACAGGCTCAACCAGGAGGTCAAACGGCCCCCACAGATCATGCAGGGACACTGTATAACTGTCAGTTACAATGAAAAATATCAACCAAAGCAAAGAAACAAACGTTTCTCAGTTTTCGCCATTATTGTGTGTTGTTCTTCTCTGTGGGGTAAGTCAGAGTGAACTCGCTGGGACTGCCCAGCTGTGCCCATCCAGCCAGAATATAAACGACAAGAGCAGGGTTGTCAGTAGGGTGGCATTTAAAATCCCACACATTTAACTTAAAAAAAATAAAATAAATAAAAATAACAAAATGCTTTTCATTGATGCTGTTCTGTTTTTTTTCCTCCGTTTTCCTCCATGTTATCACACAGCAGCTGAACTGATGAGGTAAAGGGGCAAATGGTGTCATGCAGCAAAACATTTGTCCTGATTGTCAGTGCTAGGAGGCGGGGGGTCTATTTTCCCCCTGTTGAAGGTGGTTTATGTAAGCTTTATGAGTTGATGAATTGAAGCGGAAAGGACAGCGTTTAGGGCTGTCCTCATGCTGGCCTTTGAGGGTCTCTGTTTCACAGTCTGCAAACACTTTCATTGTACAATCGCTTTAAGATAGTTTTCAGGCTTGAAGAGTTCAGCATTCCTTTTTCCCCCTCATTCTTCACTTTGATTGCTTTATGATGAACTCTGTATTTACTTACCGACTGTCCTAGGTATCGATTGTGTTGCAATGGGGAAGTTTTATTTTAAAATCTTAGTTGTGAGTACTGTGCCTCATGTGACGGTATTGCTACTCACATGTTTGTTGGTTTATTTTTGAGCTTCAATGTTCCCTGCTGTTTTTGTTCTGTTCCATTGACAGATTGTATTGGCAGGCAAACGTGTCAATTTGGCACCCGTTCAGACATACTGTCTGAGTTTGTGACATCTCTTAAATAGCGCTGTGTACGTTCTGCTGACCGTGAGAACCCGATGTGTTTTCCTAAATGCTCCAGAATGAAAGAGAATGGGGTGGAGCAAGAAAATCTCAGGGATAAAACAAGATAAGAAAACTGCCACTCAGAACCCAGACGTTCTGTAAGCAGATGCTTTTAGCCCCTGTTGTGGTCAGAACTGCTGTGTTAATTACATTTTTGAAAGTATGTATAAAGCGGGGATGCTTTGTCTTGCGATTTTCCTCCTCTCAAATGGCAACGCTCTCGTTTATGCTAGCATCATTTGTTTAATCTCTGTGCTGTGTTCACACATTTACTGGCTGAGAGCGGCATTTTGTTTCCAAGCAGCTAAAGGTCAAGTCAGCAAGAGCTGATGAAAGTTCAGCCTGTTAAATAACCATTTGCCCAGCTATGAGGCTGTAAACCCATTCGCCACTGCCTGTCTGGATTTACAGTGGCTTGTCTTTGCCTGTGTTTCATTTGGTGTCATCGTAGTGGATTTTCGGCCAAAATGTTTCTCAGAGCATGCACTAACACGTTTTCAAGTCTGGGCACATTTCTCCCTGTCCTTTCCTGAATAACCTGTCCTGTGCTTAGTCACATGCCGGAACTTATGTCATACATATTGAGAAACGTAATGAGACAATCCTTTATAAATATTTGTTTATGTTCATGTAAAGGTCAGTGTATAAAGCATGACCAACTTCCTTCACAGCAAAGAAGGGCAGCAATACATTTCATGTAGTTTGTAAACACCGCTAACTGCTTACTAAATGATTTTGTTTTGTTTTGTTAAAAAAAAATGCTTTTCATTCAATTGTAACATTTTGTAAAAGCCAAAAATCTGTATGTGAACAGACAGCTGATAAAATTAAAGGAATTACCTGAATAAATAAGTTGAAATGCTGAACAGAACCAGTGGACTGAAAAAATCTAAGTGACTTGTGGGTTTATCACTGGGGCAAGATTGTCAGAAATAGTCCCAATACCGAAAAACTATATAGTATATTAGTAGAAGGAAAACAGTGTGAAAGAAATCAGCACTTTGGGTTGGAAACTGGTGAGAAACTGTGGTCAGTTATACCAGTTGTTTTGAGCAAGTAAACAGTGCCTTTGAGGACTAGAGCTGTGTTTCCTGCTGTGGAAGAAGGGTCACTACAAATCATTACAAAGTTGTAAAGTGTTGGGAGAAATTTTTTTTTTTTCCAGGATGGTGAAGCACCCATGCAGAGGCCATGGGGATGCTCACTGAATCTTTTGTTAAAAATGAAGCTTAATTAAATTGCATGCTATGGCTTTCATGATCACCGGACCTCAACATGGTTCAACTGTACATTTTGTAAAACTGTAGTAGTGAGTACTCTAGTGTTTAGACACCTTACCTTTCATCAGTCATTTACCTGTTTGAGCTGCCTGATGCTGAAGTTTTAAGGCAAAAGAATTACAAGAAATGCTTCTGCTTAGATTGCATTTTTAATGAGGGGTTTTTTGAATGGACACAAGGGTTGGCGGTGGTCTAGTGGTAGGTTACTTGCCTATGGGCCTATGACTCAAGAGGTCCCAGGTTCGAATCCCACCTCTAGCACTACCACCACTGGGTTCCTGAGCAAGCACTGTTTTCCTTAACCCTGAATTGCTCAATCCTGAATTCCTTAATCCTGAATTGCTACAGCTGTCCCTGTAATTAGCACATGGAAGTCGCTCTGGATAAGATCGTCTGCTAAAGGCTGCAAATGTAAATGTTTAATTCTAAATTACATGAAGTTACACGTTAAACAACTTATTTAAAAAATATTAGGACTTATTAAAAACAGACCTTGAAGTGAAAAATGATGCATTAGATGCTAGCTGTCATACCAAGAAGTAATACACAGGGTACTTTTCTTAATGCTTTTCTTAATAATTCAAGAAACTTGTGTCATAATACTTGTGTTTTTGTGAGACCTCTGTGATATTCATTACATTTGTGTTTAGTTCATACTCTATATGCTCTATGGCTATTGGTAGGTTGTTGAGTTTACTGTTTGCCTTTAATGCTTTTGTTTCAAAGTATACTTATGTTCAAGTGGCGGTAATAAGTATTGGTAGATCTTAAATTTTAAAGAGAGCTAAGATACTAATATGCATAATTTAAATACTATCTTATTGCACACTGGAAAATAGTTATACTTAGACTTCGATAAATATGTCTGACATGTAAGCTGATCCAGCTGAGACTTGTCCGGCGCTAGACATAGCTTTGTAGTGATGCCTGCCTTCAGAGCAGAATTTCTTGTGACGTATCTGAGCGTGACGTATGGCTCAACTTGGCATTTGGCCTCCAGATATATCTTGACCTTTATTTTTAAAATAATTGTTCTAAAGTAAAAAGGATTTAACTAAAAAAATTCATATCATTATTTTGAATAATATCCAAAAAGGTATGTCTATGTAAGTACACACACACACTCGCACTTGTTACAGCATTTTATTAAGGAAAAACGTGTGTGTGTGTGTGTGTGTCTACACGTTTCCAGTTGTAATAGTTTAGTCCTGTATGACAAAATGTAAAAAGCTGTATTTAAAGTGTCCAGAACGATCCAGCTGATCAATAGAAGATTCTAAATCAGCAGAGACCGCAGCAATAGCACAGCATATAAAATGTGTTTGTTATTTAATAGATGTAGATTTAAAAGCAGCTGGCATTATTAAACAAGAACTTGCTCTTAACAGAACACACTGAAACTCACTGCCAGTCACTTGTACACCAATATGCTGCAATTTTCATGGTTCTTGTGCACTGCTCATAGCTAATCTTCAGAATAGGTATGTGACCTCAACTGTGCTGACAGTGATCTCACCATGCCAGATCAGGCCTGATCAACTGACAGTTGATTTATGGGTGCAGCGGTGCCACACATGCCCCTTCCCCTCCCTGCTTGGCTATCTTGGGCTTCTACACAGAGGAACGCTGCCAGAAGCACTGCCACAGGCCCGTCCCTGCACAAGATGTGCATCTGACCTTAATTAACGCTTCTGTATCTGTGAAATCATTAGAACGTTAGTATTCTGTTCATGGGCCAGTACTCCGTTAGAGTGGTCATGTGTCTCTGTGCAGTATTGCAAGAAGTGTTGGTGGTAGAGAGCAATGCAGAAAATTTTACAGTGTAAAATGTGCAAGAATAATTATACTGCTCAGGGAAAAAAAAACATTGGTCACTCTGAAAAAGAAAAAAGCCAGCCTGGCATACCTGTAATATCCAAACTGTTTGGCCTCATCAGAGAATTAAGAGCTGAGCCCTCTGTGTCTTCAGATATATAGGTTAACAGAGCAATCTCTATGCACTGATAAATGGTTCAGTGACAGTGTTAAGTGGTTGCCTGGGCAATGCCTTTCTTTGGCTGATCGAAACAGCTTCATGACTCCTGTGCTGTCTAAAGTAATTGCACATTTAAAAAGCAATGTCGCACAAACTCCAATTCTAGATGCATTTTAGTCAGTTTCTTGCTAGTTTTTTTCTTTTTATCGATATTGTTGTCAACTCATGGCTATCAAATGATTCTCCACAAGCTTAGCAGCTTAAACATGACTGGCTTGAGGGAGGGGAAAAGAAAATGGGGTCTGAAGTCCAATCCTCTCATAATTGCGTGCTGGCTGAAGGGATTTGGTTGCTAATGCTCTGGGAAAAAAATAATGGAAGAAGGGAAAAAGCTGTGTGCTGATGCATCGCATCGCATCTCTAACACACACACACACACACACACACACACACCCACCAAAAAAAAAAAACACTAAGCCAGTGCAATTTCAATAGTATGAGTTTGCAGTCTATATCTCAGGGGAGAACTGACACCAGAAGTCAATGCCTAGCTGAAAATGTTGCAGATTTAACAATGCCAGGCTTATAAATATACATGGAGGTGATAACAATAGAGGATCCTACAAACCATGTTTAGTAAATGAAATGAAATGGTATTCCTTGTGCTGGCACACACGGACAGTGTGAACAATGAGTAGTGAATTTGTCCTCAGCATTTAACGCAAGTGAACACACCAGTAGTGAACACACACACCAGGAGCTGTAGCAGTGGGCTGTTATGCCTGCGCCCAAGGAGCAATGCTGAGGGACGGTACTTGCTCATGGGTACCTGAGGGCAACCTACTGGTTTAGGAACATAATTTAACTCTTACAATTTTAGTTTGTGTTTTAACTGGAATTTCATGGATATCTTATTATATCACACAAGATATTAGAAGCGCGTCTAGGTTTCTTTTTTCTTCTTCAAATGTTACATCATTATTTCCCAACCTGATCATGGAGTACACACACCAGCGCAATTTAACATTTTCCTGCTCTAACACATCCTTCAGCTCAAGAAAATATTATTAATTGGCTGTTCAGTTGAGCTGGATGTGTTAGATCAGGGAAAAAAAAAGAAAAAACCGTCAGGGTTTCCAGGCTCACATTTACTGTGTTTCAAAAAGGACTCTCATATATACTCTCATAAAGGACTCTCAAAAAGCTTCTCATATTAGAAGCACTTTGAGCACCCCCTAGTGTCTCTATTAGCTCTCCTGGCTTGCTATTCAAAACATGTCTCTTTTAAGATAAGGTAACTCTTACGAGGTGACATGTCAACTACAGTTATTAAATGCAAGTACTAGACTTGGAAGGCAGAAAAAGATCTGTCTTGAGCTCATGTTATTCTGAATATCAGATTAACAACACTAGACTTAGTGTGCAATTCTGCTATTTTCGATGTTTAACCCAATCCTAGATCAGCACAGACCCTGCTAGAATTTTCTTTAGTGCAGTGTCAAAATTAAATAAATCCCAAAATTATTAACTCATTCCCAACAATTCCCAACAATTACAGCTAATCTTTACATACGGTAAACATACTTTTTATGCTATAATCTCCACATTTGCTACTAAAAGTCATTGTTGCCAAGCTGTAGTGAGCAGAGTGAGAGGCTGGTTTAAACCGGATGGCCCAAGCAGGGCCTCTTAGTTCAGAGCAGTGTGGAGGAGACAGACTACTGCTCCCCTACAGTGTTCTGGCTGCCCGATACCCCACTGAGGTATTTCCTTACTGCAGCAAGACAATGTCCCTCTGAGCTCTTTTTTATAAACCAAAGCTGGAGCATTGCAGCAATATGCCCCTGCAAGTTTAACAATTACCAAAACATGCCTGACACGTAGGTCTATCAGATTGCACTGTGTCTTACAAATTTTTCTCCAAAAGAGAGTCACACCACAGTGTGACTTCATGGTTAAAGATTTTATCCTTGTTTAAAGTCTAATCCAAGTAATTATGTGGCTTCCAGATAAAGTCAGGATAAAGGATGTTGTTAATGTCATTAATCATGTGTTCATGTTTTGTTATGTCATTAGTCATTAATGCAATGCAAAAATAACATTTCAAAAAAACTTGGTTTTTAATTCAGTGGAGGTGCGTTTTGAATGGATTGAATTATTGATTCTTAAACCACAAACCTGACTATGTAGTAACAGTGGATGAAAGAGAAATAAATGCATTTTACATTTAAATAAAGTCATTTGTTATTCTTGTAGGTGAACGTCAAGGCAAGGACGATGAGCTTCAGTTGAGTCCTCACATTCAGAGGTACGTTTAGAATTATAAACAGTAGGTTTGTTTGAAAGTCTTGAGACAGATGTTTTGTAATAAGAATAGTTGAAATAGATTTGTATATTTTTGTTTAATCTCATATATAATTTAGTTTTTGTTAACGAGATATTAATTTTGTAACTTGCTGTATTGCTTCTTGCTGAAGACGACCTTTTCAATATATGCCTACAAATTCGGAGAGAACAGAGAAGTCAGAAGATGAGCTGGACGATGGCCCTGCGTCTCCATTCCTGAAAAAAACCAGCAGCTCGGAGTGGAACAGCTCTGATGACCTGACTGGTCCATTATCAGAGCAGGAGGATGCTTCCCCTCGTGCGGATGCACGTTTTGTTCCTCAGCATACCTTTCGACCTCACCAGTCATCAGCCCCACCATTGCCCACGAAGACCCACATCCTGAGACAGGAAAATTATAAAGCACCTGTTCAAGACTCTGCTCTGACCAGACCTCAATCACCACCCTTTAAAGGAACGACGCTATTCGGGAAGAGTCCTGAGAAAAGGTTGGACGACTCAGTTGCACCAGTAATGCTCTTCTCATCAGACTCTAGTTCTAAGTCTGGCTTTTCAGATCAGGAAAGGAATGAACTGTCAACCAGCGAGAGTGAGGAGAAATGCCCTACAATTCCTAAGCCACGGTCTGATTCCCCCACCTCAGGAGAGTGTGTAATCCCCACCACCTACTTTTCTGTTGATAACTGCATGACAGACACTTACCGGGCTAAGTACCACAAGAAAAGGTCTGCTCTTTATATGACAACAGATTCTAAACCAGGAGACAATACATCATCTGGAGAGAGTGATCATGGGGAAAGGGCATCCCCAGCAGCTTCAGACCTACAGATACCAGACTTTTCTAAAACCAAGCAAGAAACAGGTACTTCAGGTAATTTACTTTCAACACTCTTAAAAAATAGAGATGCCATGAGGGATGCCATTGAATAACTACCTTTCATTAAAGAACCCCACTAGGATTTTAGATTAAAATACCTAAGTAATGTAAAGCTTCTCTACAAATTAGTTGTTTTAATAGAAAAGTACAAGCCTTGCCAGTATTAATTCTTGATTTGCTGTTTAAGATTTAATTAAGTCGTTTACATTTTTAATCCTAATTGATGTAAAATTTTTACTTTAAGATCTTTTTTTTTGCAGTCCAAAACACCAGTAAACCCATAATAAAATGGAATCCTGTTTCTGTGAAAGGACTGGATGAACATGGATTCTTATAACACCAGCATCGATTCCTCTGGGCATGATGGTAATGATGTTGTATAAAATGCTGGAAAAATTAAATTATAGATCTCAGTCTTCTAGTCAGCAGATAAACCATTGACTTGGTACTGACCACTTTTGTCCCATCTTGAGAGTATAAACTGGATATGTTCTTCCTTATAGTCACAAGACATCAAGTTCATCAAAGTATTACAAGAAGACTTGAATTCAGCCTTTTTTATATCATTTAATTTGAATAATGTAATTTATCATTTCATTTATGACCCAGTTCATACCTGAGTAGTTATGCAGGAGTTGGTGCATACTTTCAAGTTAATAGGTTAATAGATTTGCAGTCAAGTAATTATTACATTCTAGTAACAGCTGTACTATCTGCCAGTAGGCATTACTTTCTAATTTCTAAATGTTTCCTTATGAAACACTATGATTCACTCTTTAAAATAAAGCACCCGGTACCTAGTTTTTAAATTCCGTCAAGAGGTTTTAATACCTAGTTTTAATGTGGGAGTAATTGTTGTACTGTTGTAGTGAGAACTGCTATACATAAAGTTTCAAACACGTTACTATGTACTTTATATCCAACATGGAATGGAAGATGAACAGTTGGCTTGTATTTACTGCATTGATATTATACATACAATACTTTACTCAGTTACCAAATGTGTAAATATATTGTGCTATTTTTGTTTTTTCTAACAGGTATGGAAAAGTGAAAGGTTTTGCCAAAGAGATTGATAGTCAGAGACCGAGTTTCTACCTGCAGATTGCACCACTGCCCTTCTAGGAGCAGTTCTACAGCAGTATGAAACCTTTTTAATATTGCACATCAATAAGCCAAAGGAGAAATGAAAATGCATCGTCACTCCATTAATACTGTCACTCTGTATACTTTATGAATAGAGAGCAGATAAGTATATCAGAGTGCAGTGAAGGAAAACTAGACATGGATGGTCTGCTGTGTTTGTGCCACAGTGCCCATGGAGGTTCCTTTGCACTTGGTTAATTATTTAAGTATATATTTGAGGATAGATGTTCTGCTGCTTACTGTAGTTTTCTGTGGCATGGCCAATGATACTGGCTGTGTTTTTAAATTGAGTTTATTGATGGCCTTTACAAAAAGTGAACGGAAGTACTGCTTAACGCCTTCTTTCCTAAATCATTTGGACCTGCTTTTTTGGTTCTGATTGTTAAGATGAAATTATGACCTTTATCATCGTCTGAAAATGAGATGATAAGCCTAGAAGAAAACATCCTGTCTTGGGCACATGTCAGTCTGGTGTTCATTTCAAGAAAAAGTATTACTGGTCTCATATTGGAACACCTGAGGGTAGAATTTAGAGGTAGTATAGGGTATCCGTACAAACAGTCCCCCACAGATCTACCAAATATAACAAAAAAATATTACACCTGAATTACATTTTTAAGTCTCATTTTGTTTTGACACGGTAGTATCATTAAATCTGTAAAGTTAACACATTTTGG
Source organism: Hepsetus odoe (assembly GCA_017165825.1). Classification (NCBI taxonomy): domain Eukaryota; kingdom Metazoa; phylum Chordata; class Actinopteri; order Characiformes; family Hepsetidae; genus Hepsetus; species Hepsetus odoe. The sequence continues at coordinate 15,167,110 of CM029388.1, read as the reverse complement.
TCATATAATGTAATGTAATATGTAATATGGAGAATGTTGAGAACTTGCGTTTGACTATGTAGTCTTAAACGAGACTAAGAGTGGCTTGTATTTTTTTAGATTTTTCATTTGCTATATATGGGTACACTGCATTGGTTTGTTTGAATGTGAGATATTTTCTGTTTCCAAAACTTAGATACAATGTACATTTTCCAAATGTTATTTTTGTTAAGTATGATTACATTTTGTACATTTTTATGCAGACACTACTTAAGTGCCTTATTTTGTATGTAAACCAAACCTAAATCCTGAATATAGCTGCTTTTGTTTGTGATTTATTACAATTATTTTGTATATCATTTAATTTCTATTGATTAACAACTGTTTAATAAAAGCTTTTAATTTGATCATAATCTTAGGATCGTATTTTTCCAGTTTTATAGTTGATGGTCACTACCGACCGAACAGAGTGTATTGATTTAACATGATTAGCAAGTTATATATTCTTTTGTTATTTATTTTTTATTAATATCAGGGAGAATGTATATTTAACTTCAGAAAATGAAAGTGTCAATTTAGTGACTAATAAGCCAAAGAAACCATGTGACAATAAGAATGAACAAGATTTGACATACGTACAAGCTAACAATCAAATAAACTTTTACTAACAAAGATAGAAATGAGTACTGATGATGAAATTCTTCTTGGGTTGTTGAATTGTCAAAGCAAAGAAATGACATTTGCAACACTTATCCACTAATCAAGGCAATGGAATTGCATATGAACATACTTGTAGTTGAAATAGAAAAGTAAAATAAATATACTATTATGAATTACAATATAAACATTTCAAAGTCAGAATAATGGTTTTGACGAGACAGTTATTTATACCTTTTCACAGAGTGCGTAGCTTTTGATGTGGTGCTAAGCTGAAACATTACACGTTCATTTTAGATGTATGGTAATGGGATTACCTGCCTCCACTTACGAGCACCTCCTCTGATGTTAGAACATGCTGCAAACAGCTGGCACACTATGTGAACTTGGGCCCTGAATATAAAAATACTTTGAGGCGGTCAAATACTGTATCTGACCATTTACATGAAAATGCCCAAATCTTAGTGCTGGTTCATCATGTACCAGGCACACTGCCACACATTGTGTGAGTTCTTTACAGGCTGAGAAGTAAGCAGTCTTTACAGAGGGCTTGAATGATTTGGTATAACCCTTAGCAAAAATGATAAACACCAAAAAGAAGAGTTTCACCCTTTTTTTTAAACTCTGTGCCAGAAAAATCACAGATTTGTATAACTTTTTAACAGCTAAACATTCTGGTTTTGTGAAACATGATGAAATAAATGATGGAATCATTCAGTGTTGGGGGGGGGGGGGGGTGGTCAGGTAATCGCCTTGGAAAACTATATTTCAAAAACATACCAGCACAAATTCAGTGTAAATTAGTCTGCAAGAAGGTTTGCAGACCTTAAGGAGTTTGGGATTTGGTTAATTGAGAGAAAACATTGCCGTAATAAGGGAGCTGTCGCTTGAACCAACAGAAAATATTATGAAACTCCAAGAATGAGATCCACAGAATGTGGCCAAAGTGTTGGTTGTTCCCACTCAGCTGTGTGTAAAATTATGTTTATGTATAAACTAAACAGGAATGTTATAAAAGGAAAACATACAGGTAGACAACAGAAAAATGTCAGAATAAAAGATCGAAGCAATTTCCCTTTAAAATATGAAATACAAGTGAAAAACAATTGCATGGAAACAGGAAACAGAACTGTGAGATACGGGCTAAATGCAGCTAGATTTCTATCCAGAGAAGCCAAATGAAATTCAACACTGACACTTAATCAAAGGAAAACAAAGCTACAGTGGGTTAAAGAGGAGCAGTCATGAAGTGTGGATGACTGGATGGAAGTGAGATTCAGTGAATCATGAATCTGCACAGTCCAAGGAGGTGAAAAGTCATAATGATGACAGCCTGAAGAAAACATATGGATTCTCCCTCATTTCTGACAGAGGGCTGCATGTCAATTTAGAAAAAACCTGGAAAGACACAGTAAGTCAACATCTTAATCCAAGTTTAAAAAAAAAAAAAAAAAAAAAAAAAAAGGTTGCCAAGTCATTTTTTCCACTTTCTCTTGACCTGGACAAATAAATATTTAAGTTGTATCTGTTTGGGGTATATACCAGAGCCAGAATTTCCAGTTTTTTCATATCTTGTTTGATTGTTTGCTATAAAGCCAAAAAGCTGGATGAACATCATCTATTTGGCATAATTCCATTATTTTTGCCAGGGGTTATATTACTTATCATGTTTTCACATAGCACACGTAGCGGTGTCCCCGTCCTGTTTTGCAGTCTCGTATTTGCCATTTTGTCTTCTTCCACGCCAAAACACACTTCTTATTTCCTTTCTTCCTGGTTCGGGGAGGACTCTGCCTCCAGTTGGTGTATATGACGGGCTCTCCCCCCACCCATTCCCAGCGGCCTTTACTCTCCCGGGCATTCAAGCCTGCAGAGAGGTGTCAAAGGTGTCTTTTAGAATTCAGTATAGCAATAGCATTTTTTAGATTTATGATTATGTTACAAATAATGTTATGTAGGGAAGAAGGGAAAAATGTACCTATCCAGAAGGGTTTCCTCTCAACAAAGTCCCAGAGCCAGTCCATATCGGCCTTTGACAGGACACTGACAAGGTTACCTTGGAAGCTACATCAAATGAAGTTTAGATTAGACAAAATTAGGCAAAAATGTTCATTTGAGTTCATCTGATAATCCAGTGTGGTTCTATCTGAGCTTTGTCATACTTCTCTCGACATGCCCTGGCAGCATCACTCCACGTGGCTTTGAGCTCTGAGCTCAACAGATAGCAGTGGTGGTTATGGTATTTCCATCCCTGTGGACACTTCTGTGCATTGACTGCCTGGATGAGCAGAGAGAAGAAACTATATCAGAACATTTGCTTAAAGCTTTTCACCGTTTTCCCTGCCACTATTTAGTTGTGAACTTAGTCCCACAAGGCTGAAGGCTGAAAAGTAAACAATTTTTCTATCAATTCTCTGACATCAGCTAACAGCTGCCTGCACTGGCTTGTATATTTATATTAATGTGTAGTTTATTTGTGGGATTTTTAACCATTTCTTCTGTTTTCATCATTTAAATCCATTTTGATTGCCCATGTTAAAATAGTAAACACTGTTTAAAGACAAGCCACTGGGTTTGACTTGTAAAAACAAGTGATATTTCAAAATGAATCTGGAAATACACTCTTGAGCAATGAGAATATGGAAATTAGTAAGATAAACCCATTTCATCTTTCATTTCATCTTTTTTAACAGATTCTATTTTTGAGTAACAACCCCAGGCATTTCAAAATGAAGCACCTTGTCTGAATTATGGTAATTACCTCATCAGTTGCAGCCCATGGTTTCCAGGAGACTCCGTTGCAATGGAAGAGCTGCCCTAAGCTCTCTTTATAATGAAGAAATCCTCTTAGCTCTGGAGTGCACGGTTTAGAGACAGGTGTAGAAGGCATAGTCTAAGGAAATAACCCAACAGAACGGGTTTATACTGGAATATCTTTGTAGCTAAAAAGCAGAAATATAAATAATTTGATACACCAGCCTCGGCTACGTAATGTCTTGTTTATATCTTTACATTTATATTGATGTTTCCTGCATTAAAACTAATCAATTTCCTAAGATTTGATTTAATTTAAATGAATTTCCTAACATTTGTTTCCAACCTGAGCAGCAGCAGCAGCAGCACCTCGTAGACTATTTGAAGGCAATGATCTAGATTGGCTTGTTATTTTAACAGGGAGTGGACGCTGCTGTCCTCTGCTGGTCACCAGAACTTGAGCCTTCTTTCCAGGGGAAACAGTGTCATCTTCTACCGCCAGTGACATTATTCCATGATACTGCAGTAAATGAGATGTTTTATAGATAGCATCTAAAGAAGCATAGTTTCACCAAGACATTTTCACAGGATTAAATGCACTGTATATTTTGTTATTTATCTTATGAAGCTTTAGACTCCACAATACAAATTCCCAATTAAAAGATCACACTGTATTCTGAGGGGCAGCGGTGGTCTAGTGGTTAGGAATTGGCTGCATGATCGGAGGATCGGGGCTTTGAACCCCTTCCCAATAGGTTGCCCTGAGGTACCCTTGAGCAAGGTGCCGTCCCCGTCCCGCTCCTCCCTGCGATGGGCTGGCGACCTGTCCAGGGTGTGTCCCCAGTCCTTCGCCCTGTGAGAGCTGGGTTGGACGACCCCACGAAAATGACTGACTGACTGACTGACTGTATTCTGAAGCTTTCCTGATAACAAGCCGGTTCTCCATGAATCTATGGCCTGGTAGTTTAACTTACTGTGTAAACAACCTCCGATCCACTTTGAATGGCTGAAGATGGTTGAACCTGTTGGTGGAGATAAGTCGTAACGTATATCCATGACCAAGATTTGTATGATATTTATCTGATTTTGTAATGAAGTAAGCGTTACATTTTAAACTGTTACTCACTTTCTTTCCATTGCCATTTGTTCTCAGTCTCTTCTTAGAGACGGATGTAACATTTTGTGGCAAATCATCACCTCTTGCGCTCACCACTCCATCTTTTAGAATGATAGGTAAAGTTTCCACCTGGATGGAACCATGTCTTGGGTAGGGACCTAAAGGTACCTCTTTACCCTGAAGACTTGTCCCTCCTGGGGGCAGATTTTCACCACACTTTCCTTGAGGAGGCAAGTAAGAAATTATTATACGGCTTTGTAAATTTAATGTCACTATCACAACAAAAAGCCTTCCTCTTTCCAGGAGAAAGAAAAATTCTAAGCTCTAATTTACAATAACAGCATTGAACCAAATTTGGAATGGACGTCTTGCTTCAATTTTATTGGTACATTCATCATGAGGAGCTCATACAACTAAAACAGCAGCACTACTTTTTTGAAAGGGGTAATATTTAGGCTGTATAATAAACTGACCGTTTCTGGTGTCTCTTATTGTTACAATGGCTTTGTTGTTTCCGCCCAGTACAGCAGCAACAGGAGAATCCAGGGTCACCTCAAACATTTCCTCAGCCTCCTCTAGAGAATCCTGCAGCAGCTCTACCTTCCACAGTCGACTGGGCATGCCTGGAGAGATCCAGACAAAGATCTTTATTGTGATATTGGCCTTTAAAATACTAATATATACAGAAGACTGCAATATGCAAATCTGCTCTCCAACAAATCAGTGGGATTTAGTTGTTTGCACTAAACATTTTAAACTAAAAAAAAAATTATCAGAGTTTCCACATATACTCAGGTTTCAACAGCAGTAATTTTAGGTTGAAATAATGCAGGATTTAATCATTGTATAACCAAAGTTCTTCATGTGTGTGCATAGGTGGAAAGGAAGTGTTACATCTACTTCAATCCTTTTACAGAATCTGAATAAAAATGGGATCACTTTATTGATCCAGAGGAAAATAGACAGAACCACAAATAGACAGAACCACGAGTGGACACAAAGAGCAATATTAAAAGTATTTCAAAGTATATTCAAATAAATTAAAAGAAAAAAATTAAGTATGCAAAATAGAAATAAGTATAAATAAATATAAAACAAAGATTCATTTCAAATCAACTAATATGTTGACTATGTATCATTATATATTATTGTCATTATTTTTGTTGTTATTACATTGTTTTAAGTTTTAATAAGTACTCTTTAATATATTTCATTGTAATTTTAAGTTAATTAAAATCATAGTTCTTTTTTTATGTGAGCTAATTGAGTTCATGTTTAGGGTAAGGGGTAAGCAGCAGAATAGAATTGCTTTTAGGACTAAAAATAGTAATTTCACATACTGCTTTTTGAATTTTGTAAAGATTAGTTTGGTTGCAAGTACATGTATCAAGATGGCTAATGTGGATATACAAAAACAAACCAACTGAAGTAGTTTTCTTCATTTTTCTCTATTGCTTGAGTAATGTTAATGTTAAATAAATTATTAGAACACCAATACCGCGCTTACTTAACTTGGTATTTTCAGTTTTCGTTCTATTTCACTCTGTCAATGTGTAAGAAATTGGCTAAGATATTCAATTGCAATTTGCATGAATATATTATCAATTTAACAAGATGTTGTGTCTATATTGTGCAAAATGGACCACTTCATCCATTTTTGCTTTAAATGAAAAATTAATGAAAAATTTAAATATTGAGTTTTAGAAAAAAGTTTACAGTACCAGGGTCAAACTGAATCAAAGATGAAGGAGCTGGCATGAAATCCTTTCCAACAGATGCTGTTAGTTCTTTAACCTGATTGAAGATTGAAGACAGTTAATTCACTTTAAACCACTAGGAGGCAACAGAAAGTCAGCTACCTATCAAAACAGATTTCAATTCAGTGCATTTGGGACTGAAAACAGAGGGACATTTTGGCTCACCTTGACAGTTACATAAGATGACTCCTGCATATTTCCTGTCCGTTGAATGGTAAGCGAGAGTGATCCTTGGCCTTCACACACATGATGCTCTGACTTAGACAGCTCTATTCTGGCCCAGTTAAACTCCAACCTACAAAAAGTGACAGAGATAGTAAGAATAAGCAATGTGAAAGCAAAAAAAAGATTTGTTCCTTGCTTATTTACAGACCTTTAGTATCAAAATTTAGTGTATCAAGCTTTAAGCACAACTAGAACAATGTTTACCTTTGAGATGGTCCAGTGTTGCCAAGCTGGTCAGAGACTGCAAACTCCAGGCTGTCAGTCAAGGCCTCCAGTGCAGAATTAACTATATAGAGAATATTCCTCTTGTTCAGATCCCTCTGAGTAAACTGCTGTTGCACAAACTCACCTGCAAATAAAGAGTCTGAATGATATTTTACACAACACCAACACAGAGTATGCATACTTTATTCTTCAGCAGTCTTATAGGCTTGAGCTTCAGTTTTGCTTGAGTTTCACTTTTGTCACTAAAGCATGGCAGGGGTGGTTGATGGAGACTAGTTATTGTCCAACATTTGTGTTAAAAAATGCTGTTAGATGCCAGAGTAATAATGACGCCATTCTGCACAAACTTTCATGGGTGCACACTTTTCATTCATTACATAAAATATCAGCAATCAAATAGACTCTTGACCTTGAATTGTTGTAGCCCTAAACTACCATAGGTTTAGGAAATTTTTGGTAATGAGTTTACACTTGTTTTGCTATAAACCAACCTCTTACCATTGGTGACATTCTCCAAGTAACCAAAGTATGGTCCTCTAAAAATGTGAAAGATAAGGTCTTCATCTGCAGAGTTAGTATCCTGAGCCTTCAATTCCCTGGATGAGACATAGATTCCATAACGTCCATCTTTAAGAAACTCCACTTTCCACAGAGTCTCTAGCACCATTACTTTAGGGGCAGATCTATCTAATGCTTCAACCTGAACACACACACAGATATAAAGTATGTATGGTTATCCACACGTATATATATTAAACACCATATTCAGCACATTTCAACACCTAACAATGCACACCTGTATGGTGAAGAAGGCTGGTTCCTTCTGCACATTTCCTTCAACCAGAAAGCCTCTGTCAGTGCTATCAGCAGCAGTGAATAAAAAGCGGTCAATCTGTGAAGCTCCACCAGAATGCCTGTATGCAACATCCAGATCTTGAATATCTTGCTGGGTAAAGTTACTCCCTACAACCAAGGGCACACCCCTCAAAATCAGTTGACCATACTGTGGTGGCTGGATCAGCCTGAACATCAGGGAATAGGGAGGGGTGTCTGGGTCAGATAGGTGGAGGTTATCAGGGGTTATAGTGATGGTGGAACCTTGAGGAACACGTAGACCAGATTTCAGCAACAGTGTTGGTAGAACTCTGTCTGTCATCTCCACCAAAATCTCCAGAGTACCGTTACGAGTGGATTTTCCATTGCTGATGACAAACCTAGAAACAATTCAGAAACAGGAAGACCAACATACAGAGAAATTAATCGCAAGATATCCAAAACAAAAAAGTAAAAAGTCAGAAGAATTTAACTGGGATGTATTGTGAGTTTTGTCTGTATTGTATGATACATAGGTTTTTGTACATTGTGGAAATTTGCCACCCTCAGAGAATTATTTTTCTCTTTCGCCTGTGACGCTTCAATGACAACACAGCCTATGCTCTTTGTACTTTGTGATGCAATAGGTTACCTGAGCTCCACTCTACCTGTATTGAGCCACGCATGGTGCAGAAGGCACCAGCAAGCTGGGCAGTCAGAATACACAGTATTCTGATTGGTCAGCTTTAACAAACCATTAACTCTAAAGCCTCTATTTATTTTGCAAATCCTGTACAAGATGTGTTACCTTCAGAAATGGAGTGCTTTAATGCAATATAAATACAGACCACACAGTAACAATATCAAGGAAAAAACATAATGCGCTCACTGCAGTGTCTCCTTAGGCAAAGTTGCTCTGTTGTCATGGATGTAGCACACCAGATTAGCCGCTATGTCCAGCTGGCTGAAAGAGTCAATGGGTATGCCTGTGTGTTTGATGTACTCCACATGGCCATGTGATGGGGGCACAGTGATGACATATAGCAGCTCTTCTGGCTTGTCAGCACCATCCATAGCCAGCAAGACATCAGTGGTGATCACAACCTGCTCTCCACGACTAGCTTTCACTGGCTTTACAAACAATGCAATGTCACCTGAAGTACAAGAATATTTGGTACAAATGTTAATGCTAAATGCTTCAAAGCAGCAGTTCAAAAATTGCAGGACTTTATTGTGCCAGAACAGCATTTTGTTGTGTTGTGCTGTGCTGCATTTTACAATGACAAGGGTAGTCACTTTCACTATCAAACTAAAAACAAAATCCCATTGATAGGATATTAAAATGTATTGATATTCAAAATTTGCAATGATCAGAACACACACAAATACCTTTCTCAAGCTCCTTCAGTGAAATGTGAAAGTGTTGTGCAGGTGAACGGTTCCTGCCATCGTACAAGTGGAAGACAAATAGGTCTTGTGTGCCAACTCCAGGCTGAGCTGTATGTTCGTATCGCAGCAGGTTCATATCCAGGTCCTCCTGGGAACAGTTCATTCCTGCTGATATATCCACCCAGTCCAAGCCTGCCTGAGAGAACATCAGAGGAATTTATTTTATTATAATATACAGCGCCCTCTGTAATGTTAGGTACAAAGACACATTTTTCCTTGATTTAACCCTCTGCTCCTCAGTGTAAATTTTTAAATCAAACAATTCAGACTTGATTAAAGTACACATGCCTGACTTTAGCTACAAGTTATTGTGCCTACATTTCAGCTTCACCATGTAGAAATGATGGAACTTTTAACATACATAATCCCCCTATTTCAGGGCACAATAATATTTGGGACAAAGTAATGGTGGGAATATGTAAGCAGTAAGCAGCAATGACTGCTTGAAGTCCACAATTCATGGAAAACATCCATGTCTTGAGTATCTTCTTTGTTGATGCTCTGCCAAGCCTCTACTGCAGCCACCCTCAACTCCAGCTTGTTCCAGGAGCTTGTAACTTTAAGTTTCTTCTTTAACACATGGAAGGCATGCTTAGTTGGATTTAAATCAGGTGACTGGCATGGCCATTAAAGAATTTTCCTTTTATTATTATTATTTTTTTTTTTTGCTAACTAGTGGTTTGCAGTTTAGCGTCTGTATTTCTTTTCATGAAGTCTTCTGCCCCCTGAAGACTATTTCTGATCCATTGGACAGGTGTTTGGGGATTTTCATTTATCATAGTGAGGATCCTTCTGTCATCAGCAGTGGAGGTCTTCCATGGCCTTTCAGTCCCTTTTGCGAGTTCACCAGTGCATTGTATGCTCTTGTTTGTCCCAAACACTATGGTGCCCTGACATGAGGGGGACTATGTATAAGAATTTTTACATGATGAAACTGAATTGTACTCAAATAACTTTAAACTAAGGTCTGAAATGTGCACTTTCATCACAAATGAATTGTTTGATTTGCACTGAAATTTTACCCTGAAGGCAGAGTGGTATATCCAGGAAAAATGTCTCCCAAACATTATGGAGGGCACTGTGCAATCATTGTCATTTTGAATAGTCAGGCTGGGACACCTGGAGCAGTTCTAAGTTGTATACTTTAAACAGATTCTGATAACTGGATTAAACAGAACTGATAACTGGAAAGTCACCACTGAAAGCCTCAAAAGATCTATTTAATCACCTTTTATCCACATTTCATGTGTATGTACTAACCTTGATCTTAAGCAAGCCATGAGTAGGAACACTTTCAAACACATAGATGATGTCAGGGGAGGGAGTGTCGTTGTCATGAGCACTTAACACAGCACTGGAAATTAGTCTGGCTTCTCCTGCATTCACCTCAATCCCAGTGTTCCTGTATCACAAACGCATCACAGATATCACCACAATTATTTTACTTTGATGTTTCAATTCCTGAAATTATTCAAAATTATAATATTATGTATTAATGTGCCAAGTTTTAAAAGCCAAGAATTATACTGGTGAAGTCTTCATAGCAATTAATCTATACACCAACAATATGCATCATTTAAAACAGATTCATAAAAGCTTCAAATCCTCTGTTGATCAGAATTTAACAGATGCTGACTTCACAAGCATGGAGAGGAAAATAAAAAAGTTCCCATAATGAAATCAATCAATCAATCATTTTCTGCCGCTTGTCCCAAACAGGGTCACGGGGGAGTGCTGGAGTCCATCCCAGCTCACACACAGGGCGAAGGACGGGGGACACACCCTGGACAGGTCACCAGCCCATCGCAGGGACCCATAATGAAATTAAAATAGTAATCTAGATTTAGGTAACTCCACTATAAAGTATTTTCATGCTGTATATGCACAATATACAGTTCAGTAAAGTTCCTTAGGAGACCTGCAGGAGAGAGCATGTAGAAAAGTGCTTTCATACCGAATGACTTGTGGCTCCTCATCATTAACAGGCAGAACTTTAACCAGCATGTGTCTCTGAAGCTCATGCTTCCCATCAGAGAGCTGAATGAGAAAACCATCCTGGTCACTCTCTGAGTCATCATGCATATACATCAGTGCCATACCTGAAAAGATAACCACAAAAGAGGAAGGTGTCCTTCACAATTATTTTAAATAGTCTAGAGCTAAACAAAGATCAGTTAAATATACATTTATAGCAGTTAGCAGACACTCTTATCCAGAGTGACCTTTGTTTCCAAATTACAGGGATAATCACCTGGCAGAAATTTTGGATTAAAAGTCTTGATCAGGAACCCAATGTTGATAGTGCTAGAGGTAATATACTAATATACCACCTCATGGCCCATAGGTGAATATCCAACCACTAGACCACTTACACCCAATACTAGGTTTGTATGATACAACTAGATAATATGTAAATATAATTGATTCATTTTTACAGATTATTTGGGCTATAAGAAGTGCAGAAGTGATATTTTCACAATATCTGTTGTATTACAAAATGTTAAGTGTTTGATACCATCATGGTTAAATACCATTTCTTAGATCTTCCATGGTGAAGGCGTGTACATGGACCTCAGTTCCACGTTTTTGGGTGGATCTTTTATATTGAGCCACTTCATTACCATGGACCCTGCCCATGATAGCACCATGCTGGGGCTGCCGAATGATGCTGAAGGTCAAATGATCTCTGGGAACATCCAGATCCACAGCATTAATAATAGATGGACCCAACTCTTTCATATCTCCCTCTCGGACCTGTTAAACAGACCTGCATACTCACTTGCAGGTAAAATCATGGTGAAATCTAATATAATTCCATAATATTTTTAAGTAGAACTTATAAAGCAATAGCAATCTACAGACTTTGGATCATGGCCAGTTATATAGCACAGTTATAATTTGTATAAGTACCACCATAGTAAAGTATACTAAAGTTCCACTGGGCAGCGGTGGTGCTTTTCACAATGACAAGGGTAGTCACTTTCACTTTTCATACAATAATGCAAAACATTATACTTGCATGCAGGATAAATGTCATTAGACAATTAAAAATATATATGAAATTTACATTTTGCAGAAATTCTAAATAGCTCACATTTTCCATACCCTGAAATAAAATGTAAGGTGATAGCTTTAAGTTATAGCCTTTGTTTTCATGAACTCACAGTCAGGCATCAGGTAATATTTAGCCTACTTATGCTTCCAGCACCGATTCTTTACTCACAGTAAAGTTCCTGGCTAAGAAATCTGGAGTTTCATCATTAGTTGGATTGATAGTGATGTAGAAGGGGACTGCAGAAGACTGATGTTTTCCATCAGAGACACATAATGTGAACTGATCAGCAGTTGGTTCAATCCTTTGGTGTCTGGACTGCACATAATTAATGTGTCCATTTTGCACATCCCTGTAGGAAAAAGAGGCTGAGAGACAGAACAAGTGAAAGCCAACAGTGTTGGCAAATGATAGCTAATGTGATTATGTCTTGGTGAAATTTCTCATATTCATCTAACGGCTTTTACAATTAACTATTAAATTAATAATATCAACCTCTAATCAAATAAGGATCCAACAAGTAGAAGTAAAGTTTGTGGATGAATCTTAAGTGTATCTCTTAAATTGTACGTAATAATGTGTTTGAATGTTAAAGCAATTCTTTTATTGAGTATGCAGTTCACTATACAGCAGGTAGGGAACCATTTCAGATTCAGCTAAATACGTTTTGAGTTCTGTGTATATAATTTGTCAGATAACATTCATGCCTGATTCAAAACACTGACCAATACTAATGCCCATGTTGCTCTTCTCAAACCCTGGACTTGGCAGGATGTTCTCTATATAGCCAAACTGTGGTGGAAGGATCAGAATGATCTGCAGGTCTTCCATAAGGGTGTCCTGATCTGACGCTCTTAAATGGCTCACAGTGATCGTTGCTAAGCCACCTTCATCCACCCCAAAAACCGCACCTGTGCAAAGAGGAAATGAACAATACTTTTGTATTTTTTTATTATATTTTTTTTTTTTTTTATCTTTTAAACTTTGGTTTCTTGTTTCAGTTGTTTCCCACCAAAACTAATGCAAACATAAGTTCTGTAATAATTCATAGGAGTTAGTAATTAGTTTTAGGATTAATTACTAAATATTAAGTTGGTTGATAGTTACAGTTATTTTAATTATAAAAATTATTACAATGTAAACTTACAGTACTGTGCAAAAGCAGGTGTGAAAAAAATGCTGTAAACAAAGAATGCTTTCAGAAATGGAAGTGTTAATCATTTATTTTCATCAATCTACAAAATGCAGTGAATGAACAAAAGAGAAATCTAAATCAAATAAATATTTGGTGTGACCACCCTTTGCCTTCAAAACAGCATCAGTTCTTCTAGGTACACTTGCACACAGTTTTGAAGGAACTCGGCTGGTCGGTTGTTCCAAACATGACTGTGTTTCAACCTCCGTGTGACATTGATGATCATCAGCACCTGTTTGGTAAAACTGGTTGATCATACACCGACTATAATCCTACAGAATCCCTGACTTTGTGCAAGTGTACCTAGAAGAACTGATGCTGGTTTGAAGGCAAAAGGTAGTAACACCAAATATTGATATGATTTAGATTTTTCTTTTGTTCGCTCACTTTGCATTTTGTAAATTGATAAAAATAAACATTCATTATTTATATTTCTGAAAGCAAACAAATGTATTTGTTTACAGCATTTTTTGACACATGTCTAAAACCTTTGCACAGTACTGTATTCATCAGGAATGTTTATGTGATGGCAATACAGATCTATAAAACTATATATACATATAGTTCACAATTGATCTAAAACAGAATTTTGATTCCCATAAATAAATCAAATAATAAAAGTATGCAAATTTCTACTGATAAGTCTGAAAAGTTACCAATAGTAATAGATGGTGGCTGGTTGTCCACAGGATAAACCGTGACATTAAGATCATAGACTGGCAGGGAGTCATCCAGGCGAGTGTTTGGACTGTTAAACCCTTGGGTTTTCTCATAGCAGCAAACAGGAACTGGGTCTGCCTCTCCATCGGAGATTACAAATGTGATGGTGTCATGACGAGGGAGCAATCCAATCTCTTGTCCTTAGAAATTGAATATTTTATTCTTTGTTCAATTATAGGTTCAATAATGTAGATTTTGAAACCATTAAACTATGATGAACATACATATAGACCTTTTTATACAACACACTAATCCTTATATCTTAAATGCCTTAAAGCCTTTAGATAAATAAGCCTTAGGCTATTTTCACTACTGAAGAGTTTGACAAATAAATCGCTGCAGTTTAATTTAGTGTATTCCAAAAGGAAGGTTATGAAAAAAGAAAAGGAAAGGCCTTGGTACCTGTGTGTTTGTAGGTGATGATGCCAGCTTTTATGTCTTCTTGAATAAATCTGTCCACTATAATACCGTTCTTTAGCACCACACCATAATATGGTTGACGGGCAATCATGTAGGTCAGTCCTCTGTCATCACTATCAGCATCTGTTGCATAAACATACTCAGCGGTGATCACAATTTCCTGTCCCTCTGCACAGTCCAGAGTAGGCTTCAAGTCTGGCACCAGCACTGGCACCTCATCATTGATTAAGGTTACCTGTCAATCAATATCCAAGGCTTTCAGTTAGACAGAAGTACATCCTGCGCAACTATATGCACAAACATCTGAAATAACTGAATGTGCATTTGAACTTTGAAAAGTTTTCTACCTTTATAGGCAAAACAAAGTCCAGTGAATTCACCCCATCTGTGGCAATGCATTCAATTTCGTCTTGCTCTGTCTCCGAACTGTCATGGCGATACCTGAGAGGCGGGAACAGTCATTATAGTGAAAAAAGTCAAAGTAAAAGGATTATTGCACCAACTGGGAAAAATGTGTGAGTAAATGAGCAAAAAATGGAAAAAAAAACCAAAAAAACTACTGCTTCTTAAATTTTTAAAGAAAATTATATATGGAATGCTGCCATATCTGACCTAACTTTTAGGTGTTTCAGGTCCCTAACAGTGAAGGTCTGGCCCTGACTCAAAGGAATGCCATCCAGATACACATCTCCATGCTGAGGTCTCCCCTTCAACTCCACACGCAGAGAGTCCTCGAGAGAGTCTACATCAGTCAGGCGCAAGTGGTCCACACTTACCCAGCATTCT
This sequence comes from Hepsetus odoe, assembly GCA_017165825.1. Classification (NCBI taxonomy): domain Eukaryota; kingdom Metazoa; phylum Chordata; class Actinopteri; order Characiformes; family Hepsetidae; genus Hepsetus; species Hepsetus odoe. The sequence goes on along the minus strand of CM029388.1, from coordinate 15,151,961 downwards.
CCCCCCTCATCCACTGTCAACTGGTTCACTTGCACCTGATGGTTAATAACATTATTATGGTTATTTTGCAAGAGGGGGCAAAAAGTAATTTCTCTTTCATTTTACTACAGTGTTCACTTTGTATTGAAGAGGTAGTTGTGAATTACCTCTGGTATTTGATTGTTTACTGGCAGCAGTGTGATATTGAAACAGATCCCAGTGGTAGTTCGGCCTTCCTGGCTGGTCACAGACAGGACAAACTGTACATGCTGAGGGTAAGGCCCAATATCATGGATAGGAGGCATGTAGGCCACCTTCATGTAGTTGACAGCATGCTAGGTAATTACAATTAGAATGTCAGTGAACATTCACCTTAAACTACATGTGAAAAAGAGAAAAAACAGTTCCGCTCATTTTACCTGTGTAAACAGTCTGAGCACTGGGGCATTGGGATCCTTTGTAAATTTTGGGATGCTGTCAACCAGGAACAGCCTCCCTGCATCAGAACCTCTGATTTACAAAAAAAATTATATAAAAAAAAAGTGAAAGAATAAAAAATTTGAAAAAAGTTTTTTCCATTTTTTCGTTGTATGTTTTTTATTTTTTTACTGTACATATTTTTAGTTGCACAATGATGAGTCATTTTATTCAAAAAGATCAAAATATCTAAACATATATGACCACCTACCCATAGGTGGAGCTGTAGAAAGGTGGAGTGGTTACAGTGTAGGTAAGCTCACACTCTGGAGACTCCAAGTCAACAAACTGCAGCTGCTGCTTCGTCAGATACACCACATCTGTCTCTTTGACTACAAGGTACTTTGTGGTTCCAGGCACCTCTTTAGGTGGCTGATCTGGGACAGGCTGAATTTGAACTACAATGATCTGCAAACGTAAAAAAATAAAAGCATAATGATCTTAACTGAAATATGACCGAAAGTGTAAAAACCTACTTGATCTTGTCAGTATAAGATGCATCAGTGTTTTATACCTGAGGATCTGAGAGATTGGGAGGATCATGGAAGTCAGACAACACCACCTCAAAAGAGTCATCAAATACTTCATTCCCAAAATGTCGGTAGTAGATGACTGAATGGAAGAGATCCTTTTGGAGAAAACGTGTTATTGGGTAGCCTACAAAGATACGTGAAACCCATGAGTTTGAAAGAAAAGTAAAAGCTAAGAGGATTTTAAAAACGTTAACAGCAAGGTGACTAAACCCCTTTAACCTGTGATTCCTGGACCTGGCATCTTCATGATCTCCCCTGCTTGAGGAAACTTAGTGATGTTGAACATGATGTAGTCATCACTGGAGTCCATATCTGAAGCTTGTAGGACTGACCCTCTAATGAGAGCTGTTTGCCCCTCAGATAATTCCAGGACCATATTGGTGATAAGGAAAGGTGGACTGTCATCCTTGGGGAGAACACTGATAGGGAACTTGTGTCTAGTCTGGTGGCGGCCATCAGTGATCCGAAAGATCACAAAGTCTTTGGTGGTATCACTGTCATCATGATGATAGCGCACCACTCCAGCCTTGATGTCACTCACTGTGAACATGAATCCTTTTCCACCTAAAATCAGCACATTAAAATGATTGAAAAGAGCAATATTCAAAAAGCCTTTTTAAAAGCTGTTTTAAAATTGTTTCATTAGTTGATGGAAATGAATACACACCTCTGACAGTCAGTCTCCCATGCTGTAAGCCATCCACAGTGATGATTCTTACAGCTTTCAGATCATCATTGTCCACAATCTGGAGCTGCTCCCATGTGATCGAACGTGACTGACCTTCCAAAAGACTGAGACCTATGGATAATCATAATCATAATTAGTTATCTAGAACTATCTAGACAATAATGTAAATTGTCTGCAGTTACTGCAGGTTTTTACTAACCTGGATTAAATACATACCCATGTTCCATGACACTCTTGGTGCATTGGTGTCTGCAGTCCTGATTGACACATGTACCATCACAGGCTGGCTTATCTCAAAGTAGAAATCATGGACCTCAAACTCCACCTAATGGAGTAAAGGCTAATGGCTCAGTTTAGAATGACCAGTATTTACGGGAACTGTGCCTAGAGATGTACTGTAAATTGATTTAATAGATTAGATGGGATTTGTGTTCAAGTGGTTATGGGTGGAAACTGGATGGGTGGACAGAGTTATTTGGCTTTTGAATAACTAAAAAATAGCCAGTTCGCCATAGAATTATCAGTAGCTACCATTACTTTTCTGTCGACATGCTCTGACTCAAAAGGACTTGAAGTATAGTATAGAAAATGTAGACTTTTTAAAATTACAGACTTTTAGAGTGTTAGTATAGTATAGAAAAGTAAATGCATTCTTAACTGCTGCCATTGCGGAAAGTGCATTCAGATTGTATATGGTACCTCATAGTTCCTGCGTTGTATGTAGCTGGAATTGGGGGGCTGGTAGCTGATGAGCATGTCATTGAGGTCCGTCCAGGTGAATGATGAGATTGGTTTGGTGTGGTCAGACAAATGTGTGATGAAGCCCTCATTTGGGGGCTTGGTTATATTGAACACTAGCCTGTTCTTAGGGGTTTCTGCATCAACTGCATCCAGAGTGGCTGTGGAGAATGGAGTCAGGATAAATTGGTCCACCTCTAAGATGTACATGGACATGAAAGCAGGCTTAGGGGGCTGGTTGGGGACAGCATCTTTAATCGTCACAGGAATCCAGGCTTGCTCTGACTGGTTGCACACATTGAGAAACACATTTTAAATAATGGCTCTCAATGAAGTGCATAATAAGATATAACCTAGAATGAATGAACACTTCTTTATATTAAACTCTCATTACTCTCCAACTTAAATGAAGGGCTATGCTGAATTTTACCTGAAATATGCTCTTGCTTCTGGTGTCTGTGAGATCCAGTTTAATAGCAATGTAATCAATATCAGGTGATGGAGGATAAATATGCTGATAGCGAATGCCCAGCATTAAGAATTCATCACAGGACACTTTTGTAATCTTCACCAGCTTAAGTCCTTTCAAACAAGCGTCATACTTGCAATTAGCTCTGGCCTTATTATCTAAAAGGTATGGGGAAAAAAAGGTTTCTTTTACTTTTGTAGAAATTGTAATGAAAAATGAATTGTGATAAAAGATCCAGTGAAAACTACAAAATAAACATACCTTATAAAGCATCAATATTAAAGAATTCAAGATATTAAGAACTCCAGTTAAGTTCCCCTACAGTTAACCCTCTCACATCAAACAACTCTGACTAAATGACTTGTTTATATTAAAAAACATTTTTAATTGCTTGCATGTTTACTTTAATGCATTTTGGTGCCAAGAACTTGAAAAAAACTGAACTGACAGAAAGTAGATGTTTGAAGGTGCTATACCTAATTGTTGTCTGATAGACACAAAGCTGTCAGGTTCATCCCCTCTTGGCCCCTCTAGCTTGTCAGGTTCCCCAGTGACAAGCTGACCATGTCCAGGTAGGTGAGACTCTGGTGTCATCACTCTAATTGTGCACTCTATGTTGGATCGATGTTCATAATGGAAGGACAACACATTACCATCCAGTACATTGGAAAGCCCATAGAATTCATGAACCTGCAGTGTCTGTGGCCCCAACTTTATAACATTACAGTCAGGGTCCATGATCTCAACATGGAGCAAGAACGCTTCACTGTAGGTCTCTGTCTCTGTGAACCTAAAATACAACAAAGTCCATGTAAGCTTAGAACAGTTTAGTGGATTGAAGACTTCAGTTCATGTCTCAGACACTTCTAAAACAGTTCATGCAGTGAAATAAAAGCTGCCAAAAACCTTTACCTGTACAGTCGAAGTTTGACAGTATCTTCTTTTAAAATAGGACAACCATTATGAGTGTATTTCACCTCATCAACCAAATAGTGACAGTCAAAAACCTGACAAAAGAAACAGCTGTTAATAAACCCATAAGCATCGAGTTAAAAACAAACCAAAAACACCAAAAAAGAAATCTCTTGAGTTTCCAGAGGCCAAACAATAAATAAGAAAGAGCAATAGCAGCCCTTTTTGTACTGTGACGAACTGTGGTACACCACATGTTCAGCTGCTTTTGAAAGCAACATGATGATAGAGAAAAACATGGTGAAGCAATTAGAACAGTTTTAAATTGTGTACATCGTTATTTCAACAGGCCCCAAACAAAACAGAAAGCCTTACAAGCAAGCAATAACATTTCCAACACACTCAGAACCTCAGCCTGTGGACTTCATTCCTGTGGTCACTTTGTTGAAATATTTATGAACACACAGACTATGATGTTAAAGTAAAAAATGGCTTGACTTCTATATCCTGTCTATAAAGGAAAATAACTCTGACTGAAAGTCAACTAAACAGCAATTCCTTTAAAAATATTTTCAGGAGTAACTACCTATAAACCAAATTATGGCCTAATAATATCCCTTTACCCACAGCAATATTTTCAGTGTCTATAATATGCAAACTTGTTTGTACATTAAAATTGTTTTCAGTGCAATGTGAGGAACTAAATCCAAAGTTAACAAAAACCAAAACCAAAAAAACAAAAACCAGCGCCAATGTGCAGAGATATCACTTTACAAGTCAGCATTTCTCTGTCATCACATTCTCATTTCTCCTAAATTCACTGTGTAGAGCTGAAGGTAGGACTAATTAGATGGCTATCCTACTGAATGGCAATCCATTCAAATCTGAATGTGATGTTTTTTGTTTCTGTGGTTTCTATCACCATCTGAAGCTCATGCGACATGCAGTTTGATCATTAACACTGGATCAACTGAAAGAAATGCACTGAGCATCTGTTTCAGCGAAAGTCTGAGAGACCTAATCCAGCTCATTCCAAATATGCTACTACATAGTGGCAGAAAAGACCTTGGAAAGGAAATTAGAGGGCAGAACTATGAGAACTGCAAAACAACCACAACAAAATATGCACAAGTCTTCAAGTGCAACTGTTTGTACATAGGGTCACAATTACCAGCTTCCAAAACAGGTGGTTTGGCAATTAAGCATGCACTGACCTCGCTTACAAAATCCGAGGTAGAGCACATTGGAAAAAGTTTATATATAAGTAGAAAAAGGTGCTAATATTTGCAGTGGTCTCGTCCAGCTGTTTGTTTTCATTTCAACTAAGCAAGATCAAGTTGCTTAAAGAGATCTGATTAAAGATGTAGAATCTACATTGCTCTTATTGGAATGAAAAACAGCAGCCATGCCAGCACTCTGCAATTAGTACTGGACATCTGTAGTTTTGGCACTTAGCATGAATCATCATCTTGTTGATTAAGAAGCAGAAAAGAGTGCAGTGTGGTACCTGAGGGGACAGTGTGCCAACACGTTGTGTAATGGGTTCATTCAGAACCACTTCCAGCTTGCAGGCATCCTTCTCTCTCGGTATATGGAACTGCAAATCTCCTTCCTGCAGGAACACTGACTGGCCTCTCTTCACCCGCAGGCCAAGATTGGTCTTCACCAGAGAACTACAAGTCCTTTGAAGAAGTCCCAGAAAAAGTATAAGCCAAAACTGGCACATACAGGTCCTTTTCTGAAGAGTCATCCTCAGTTTGTCACATCAAAGTCCCTCTTGTAACGAACAGTTTGATGGAATGCTGTTTGGGATATTTTGGGATTCTCTTTCGTATGAATACTGGTGTAAAATAATATAGGCTTGATATTCCTCATGTGCAAAACCTGCTCTAGCTGATAAGTGGATGGTCTGCTTCAAAGTGGATGATTTATGGTCATCTTCTCTCTGTAATTTGTTCAGATGAGATCTGTAAAACAGTAGGACAGAAAAGCACATATATACTGTTCACAGTTTGGCTTTCTATTTCACCTATGAAAGTTAGCAGCTGGGCTTTGACTGTTATGCATTTTAGCAGCTGGTTTTCACAGGCAAGTAAGGTGGAATGAATCTAAAGGACATTCATTTGGAATGCTCTTAATGGGAGACACTGGCCCTCACAAAATGCCTCTCAGTCAATCACATTATGTTGTGATGCAAGGTCAAATGTAACAGTGATGATTAGTTTGATATTTAGGTTTCATCAGCGAAAACAGTGTAGTTCCATGGAAAATAAATATTAAATCTAACTAAGAACCCAGAGGATCATATTTCTGTTAAGTTTAGTTTTCATGAACTAAACTTGAACATGAATCTGACTTTTTTTAATCACTACTTATTCATAATCATTTATAGCCTTCCTGCATATGCACATAGGAGACCCAGTGCAGCTCCTACCTCGTTTATTTATTAGGCTTATCAAGGAAGGGCCCTATGTTTTAACAAAGTACATGCATCTTAAGTAATAACTCATTTTAAGTCTTTTTAATAAGAGATTAAAATGAAAGATAATCTCTTTTGAAAGAGATTAGCCTAGGTAGGGGTCTCCAAAGCAGCTGAATTCTCCAGCTCTATTTGCTTTATCCTCTTAATCATTTCCCAAGTTTTCAATCAGCTTATTTTTTAGTCACATTTTTCTTTTTTCATTTCTGAATTTTTAAAAGTGAGAGTAAATATCTAGACAAAGTATGAAAAATATATTTCTCAGCACACTTTCTAGGAAAGTGCCAAGCCTGTTCTATTGCATCAAAGGCAATTTATGATTAAAAGTGACACTCTTTTATGTTTATAATGACATCTAACCCAGCAGACAAAACACTTGACATCTTCTCAAGAGGTTTAATGCTTTCAAAGACTTCAATCAGGACTAACTAAAATGAAATGGTGCTATTCATATGTCTTACTTTAGAAAAATCTGAACCACAGCTACATGATGGTGGGCATCATGCACCTTCTGTAGAAGAGTGAAACAGTATTAAGCAGGTAGTAGGCAGTTACACATGCTTCAAGTCACAATCCAAGGAAGCAAAAGGGTTCTATAATCATGCATCATGCACCGGTCACTCTTTTCTTATGTAATAGATGTCATTAAAGAAAACATTTTAAAACATTTTCAGTATAATGCTGCTGACCCATAAAGGACTAGCACCAGCTTTGTTACGTAAGCAAAAACATTTTGCTGAATGAGGTTAAAAGGTCTATCGTGTGTAAATGGGTCTCTAAATAGTCACCATTCCAAATAAATGATAATCCTTGTTCATCTCTGAGGAACCACATATCTTGCTTGTGAACCTAATAGAAACACAGCTGATACTGAGAATTTAATTTCTAACCCCAAACCACTGCTTAACTCTCTTCCTGTTTTTTTCCTCTGAATTACATCATACTTTTCATTAACAGCACATGTCAGCACCTGGTTGTTCATACACATGGTATACATTAAAAGTCTCCTACCCACAGACACAAACTGACTGTATCCATCTGCCATTAAAAGCCCTCTTTAGTTACTATTACTGGATATAAACATTAATACTGAAGAAGATTCTTATAAAACTTAAACTTATAGATTTTTTGTGAGATCGACAGGTATTTGGCCAGGTAGTTAAATTTGAGTTGAAAGCTGAGGATGTTTCTTTTGATATAGAGCCAATTTTTTAGAAAAACAAACTGTAATACTCAGATTTAAAACTACTGGTTAAAGCTTCTTAACAAAACATCTAACCTCTACTTTAAACTGGTGCAGTCACTGCTTTGTTGTACTAAAATCACCTTTGGAGATCTTTTGAGAAGAGACTGCTGAGGTGGTTAAGAAAGGAACTACCTTAGCATACTAGAAGTCAAACAATCTGCTCATTGCAAAAACATTTTTTTTAAAAACTCATTAGGCCCAAACTGAGTGCCTCTTTCCAACAGTGACCTCAACTTACATCTCCATAGAAGAGGTTAGAAGTGGCTTCACTTTCCTTAAATGCTCATCTTATATGTTTTTTTCTCCTAATACCAACTTCAGAGTTTGCAGTAAAGGCTTATTTTTAGTCAAAGATGACTCAAGTATTTATCACTTTTTGCTCTGTCTTTTAAAACAAGGATTCTCTTTTATGCATAGTTCTTTTATGCCAGATCATATGAAACCAGCATGTTTGGATCACAAAACTACCATAACGACTGATCTGTCACAGATGGATTGTTTCCATAGCAAGCAGAGTATTCTCTTGAGGAGACCTAATTTGATTCACTCATCACCCTGGTTCAAGACACAAGAAGGATAAAATGCCAGAAATGTGAACAGAATTCTGCCCCAGAACATGAAAGCTTGATTCATGCATACTTCTCAGACTGAATTTTTGACAACAAAAAATATTAAAAATGGCGAGACTTTTTGTGTGTTATCATTATTTTTTGCTAACTGATGAAGAGGATGCTATCTGCTTTTGGCCTTGTCATTTTCTCCCCTTGTGCCTTCCCCCTGTTGCACATCATTGTTCTGTTCCTTTAAAATAACATTGCTAATCCCTCACTGTAAATGCTCAGAAAACCCTTTGATTCCAAACACACTTAAAAGACAGTTTCTTTGAAATGACCATATGCTAAAGATGCATAGGCCCCAGGATCGGGAGGTCGTGGGATTGAGGCCGAATAGGTTACTCTAGGGATCTATTAAACAAGGTTTGAATTTCTTTCACTTTCGCTATATCTCTAGGAGGATGTCCATCAAAGTGTGACCTGATATGTGAAAGCAAATGTGTGTAGCTGCACATTACATTCAATTTATGTGATTAAACATCATGTTACAAACCTAATTTGCAACCCAGGATGACCAGGAGATTTGATTTGTATACAAATTGTTTCCCCAACAAATGCCTGACACAGAGGATGTATGTGGAGTTAGTTTAACTAATATAATTAGAGTCTAAGCCAATTTTTTGAGACCTCATGTAAGCTGAGCCTTCACCACACTGCAGGCCCAGGATGTCTATAACAAGGAGAGGATTAAGTGTGAGCTCCATGGTTGCTCTCCAAAAAAGGGCCAAATTCCTTACTGTGCTTGGGGCAGATTAACACTGAGACCTTTTCCCATCCCCATGGTCCTCTCTGACAACATGTTATTTATCCGAGATCAATCCAGGGGCTCTCTTCTAGAGTAAACATCACTCCTTGTGTCTGTGAAAACCTCTCTCTGGCCAATTCCTAGAAGGATTACTTTTTTCCTTCTGAAAAAAGTGCTATGTGAAAAACAGCCTAATTCCCATAATTCAGTTGTATGCTGCTATATCACTTCATTTATTTTCTTACATGTCTGATCAAAGCCAGAGAATCTTATCTGGTTAAGTGTTTGATCAAGACTGTGATTAAAGGTGGGAGAGTATGCTGATAATAGAAGCTTTGAGGTTTGTGCTGCTGAATGTTTATACAAAACATTGTCTCCAAAATGGGGAAAGACAAGCGTAGTGTACATTAAGGTAAAGGTTTTTGGTCAGGATAAAAATGTAGGTGTCCAAAATAATCATTTCCACAATGCCACTGCAAAATCTATTTTGGTTCCCTAAATGATATTTCAATAAATTGTTGTTTTTTTTTTTTTTGAGAACTGCAAATGATATATGCAAAAATAAAAAAAAACAAAGAAATGTAAAGAGAAACATAAAAAGCCATTTAAGTTTAAAAATCCTACGTAGTGTAAATGTTAAGAGCACTTAAATGGATAAATTGCCTTTACTTTAAGTTTTTTTGAAAACCCAGTTTTCTTAATCAATCATGGCTCTTTAGTGAATCAAATGTTATTATTATGTAAGTAAATAATGAGTTTTTAGTCCCATGTCATTTTGGAGCGTTTCAGTTCAACTGGTTCCTTCATCATGAATGTGAAACATTTTTGGTTGATGTATCTAATAATCTGCTATATGTCCTGCTAATAGTTGCAAATAGCGCACTGTCATTAAGATTATTATCAGATTACAATGTACAAATGGCTCCGTTTTAGGCATTTTCTGAAGACCCACAAAGGAGTAGAGAAGACTATACAATGCCTCAAGTGTTTCCCACAACATTCCCAGTTCTCCACTTGATCACAGGACATGATCTCACAGTTCCAAAACCACAAACATTGTTCTTATGGGCAAGATTCAACATGTAAAGACCTTGTCTATGATTATACCATTCACCTCATTTAAAGTCTTCCCAGTAAGGTCTGAGGAAAGTTCAGCAGTTTGGTGTTGAAAGATGTGTGAGCTCAGATAAAACACACAGCAGCGGTAGAGGTCTGCTTAGGGTTACTCAAACTCAAATTAATTTTCGGTGTAGAAACTTTAGAGCATGTTGAAGAGAAAACTAGAAAACTGAAAACTGAAGGAATGACACCAAGAGCATTGAAAGAATATTGGAAATGCTTCTACTACAAACTTCCGTGATGCATTTTCTAATATTTTTTGTCATGTTATAGTAATATTCCTGCAGTACCATCTAATAGTTTAAAGGTCTTACGTAGTATCCTGTAGTAATGTACGGTAATTATCTATATTAACTACAAGAATCCAGTAAAAGTTCATCAAGCATGACCATAGATCTTTTAAATGAGGGTATTAGGTGAGATAGCAAAATAGATTAATTGAAATATGCTTGAAAATTATTTATTCAGACTGTACCATTACTAACCTTTTCTGCCTTTTTGAGGTAAATTATGCATTTTTGCAACATCACTACAACAACTTACAAGGTATATTCTTCTCAAAGGAAAACCACATAACAAAATGTCACGTTTAGTTGAAGTTAAAATAAAGTTCTGTGTCTAAGTGTCTGTGTCTCAATTAGAACTTTTAGATCTTACAAATACACTCAATGGAATCTGAGAACAATTTCAATGCTTCAACATACACATGTGGTTTTACATACATGGTGGGCCAAATTAGTAACTGAGACTTAAAGGTTCTGTCGAAGGAAAGCCGAAGGCAGTCTGGGTGGGTGGCCTGCACCCCACTGCACTCTTTCTGAACTGTCACATCTTAGCCTCAGATTCCACTCAAGCCTGTGGGGGAGAGCTTTCTGAGCAATCAAAATGTGAAGGGAGAAATAAATAAAATGGAATAACAAAATAATGACAGTGTGCAACACATAATGATTTCAAACCATGATTTCTCAAAATAGTCCTTACAGCCTTAAAAATATGGTTCCCTAAATGATTCCTGAATTAATCATTATAGTTAAAAACCCTCAGTTGATATAATAGAAGCTCTGCATACTTTAGAAAGATTCATGTTACTTTAAAAAAAAATTCTTTAGAGAACCATCAATTGAAACCCTAATGTGACCAATTTGTGCTCTATTATTTTATACAGTGTATAATTTGCCACCCAAGACAAGGGTCTGTCAATTTAATCAATTTATAGCAAGAAGGTTCTGGGTTCAGTTAACAGCTGGGGTAGCCTGGGTCTTTTCTGTGTGGAGTTTGTATGTTCTCTCCCTGTCTGAGTGGGTTTCCGCCGTCCAAACCAAAGATGCTAAATTAGCCATAGGTGTGATTGTGTATTTGTCTGTGTGCCTGCCATGTCATGAACTAGAGACCTGTACTACCTGCTTTCTGCATTTTGTCCTGGAAGTGCTGAGATCAGGTGCAGCACGGCACCATGACCCTGGTTAGGATAAGTGGCACAGAATGGATGGATGCATGATTTATCTTGACTAAAAGCGTTTGCAAATAAGATCTAGACTCATCATTACAACTTTTCATGCTTTGTCAGCAATGTTAGAGAATAATGAAAAATACATTTTCAAATCTCCTGCAATTACAATCTATAGCATGAAAACTAGTGGGGTTAAATTGCCACTGCAAGCCAAAGCATATATTTAAGATTTTTGGGTAACAACTAAAGAATGCAGCCTTCCTTTCCTGACAAGCAGGCACCCTCCACAGCTGGAAGTGAGTGAGACAACGGCTAGAGCCTGCTGAACTGGCTGCTTTTTCTTCACAGTGCAAGCCCTGCTTACCATCTCACTAATGACAGGGTCCTATGCAGCCAACTGCTTCTAAAGCAAAGATGAGTAAAGCGCAAAGAGATGAGGGGCAGGCAAAAGCTCGTTCTTCTAAACAACCTTGGCCTCTATTCGGCAGCATACCAGGATGGCCCTCTCCAGTGTGCAAGACTACCAGGCTAAGTGTTAAAGACTACCAGGCAAAAAAGGGAACGTATTTGTCAGAACAGGATAATGATGAATCCAGGCATAGAAATCTAAGTGGAGGTTGTGCACTTGTCTTATTTTAAAAGTTGAGCACACTGCCTACAGCACTGCAGTTTACATTAGACTTTAAACAAGAGGAATGACTCCTTCCAACCATGACCTCATCAAAGTCAATCAAGACTGAAATCACTTCCTGCTGGCTACGATACTCTAGTTCAACATTAGGAGTTGGGGTCTCTGGAGAAGGATAAACCCTTGAATGAGCTATGAATAACAAGCCTCCTTAGCAGCCACAGAATAAAGATGCAAAGTTGTATACATTTCAGCATATCATAGGGGAAGAAAACCTTGGTAATATTTTTTGGATATCTTCATTGAACTTGTTTCCTAAAAGAATAATTGTACTCAAAAATTAATATATTTTATTGTTTAACAGAGATCCTACTGGCGTAAAAATGCATGACATATTATTTTATTTACCTTTCTGCCTTATTTTAGTTCCTAGTATATTACTTTATATTTCAGAAAATGTTTTTGTGTTTCCTAAATGAATAAATGATCCTTTCTCCATTGTAAAATGTACTACATAACAACATACCAAAATTTATATTATATATCATTTCACCCAACAAATGCAAAAAACATAATTACACAGAATAAAGTAAAACAAACCCGGTCTTACCTGAAATCTACATGGCAGCCCCTGTCGAAGAGCACCCCGCTGCTTCAGAATGCTCCTCCGCTTTCTACAGCAACCGTCTAATTGACAATACTCCCTCGGCCAGCGCCAATGGCAATCCACACCCCTCCACAGAGACAGAGGGAGGGAACGAGGGAGGCAGTTTGTGAGAGCACAGGGGAGGGATGTTGTCCCACTCCAGAGACTCCAGAAGGAGGGAGGGGTGCAAGGAGGTACAGAGCCTTTTAACAAAGAGCAAAAAAGAAATGCAGAGGCAAACAGGAGAGGCACAAAACACAATGTAGGATCAAAGAGAATCCTGAATGCTTTTAGTACTTCATGGTGTGACAACACCTGCACCATTAGATAATTAAAGACTGTGGGCAAAGTGCAGGATATTTGATTGTATACACAAATAATCTGGACAAATGTATGTAGTAACTGTTTGTATAGCATTTTATATATATATATATATATGTGTGTGTGTGTGTGTGTGTGTGTGTGTGTGTGTGTGTGTGTGCGCTAATCAGACTTTTACCTTGTTTGTTGGAAAAGGTCTAAGAAAGATATCTAGAGATGTTTTTAGAAGCAAACAATCACTGTTTTGTGTCTAGCACTATTATGAATTATGTGACAGGGGTTCTTCAGTCATTTACGATCCTCTATGAACATCACACATTATATGTAATTATATATATATATATATATGTAATTTTATATATATATATATATATTAATTTTATATATATATATATATATATACTCTATATATATATATATATATATATATAATATATATATATATATATAAAATTACAATTCTATAAATGCAAAAATGCTTTAATTACAGATAATTAGATCTTTAGGGGACAAAGTGTGGTTACTCGATAATGCCGTCCCAAAGAATATTTTTCTGCCATCTTCATATTTACATATAATATTTATAATATACTTCATATTTTCATATAATACTTTTCACTGAATCTATCAGGTTTTGTACTTGAGCAGCAACATTCAGTGATGGGCAAAAATGAAAAAAAAAAGTCCCTTTCTAAACAGAAGCAAACCATTTGGTTATAAATGAAGTATATTTTGGTCAAACCAACTGCCATCCAGCATTATCGCTTTGCTGACACTAGTTTCCTGTGCCATGTAACCTTTGACCAGACAATCACTGGCAGTGGAAAGCTCCCCTAATCTCGTATATAACAGATTGTCCATTTTAAAGTCTTGCTTTTAATATACTTTAATCAGTTGCAGAATAACTGAGATGGTGATAAAAACCTCAACTGTCTACTTAAAAACCATATAACCATCCCAGTTCATGAACACAGAATCGTTCTATTGGACATGCATTAAACCCTGGACTAAATTTTACTTTTAGTGGAGACCATTCATTCAGAAAGCTTTGTAGTCCAGATCTTGCCCTAATGTCTGCCAGGGAAATCCACCCTTGTTGCTTACTTTCCTTAAAATTCTTTATGTGTAATAAAATTCCCTGCAAAACAATATTAAGTAAAAAAAAATTGATATTCCTCTGCCATCTACTTACTTGGCTCACTAGAGGAAATCTGAACAAAACACAGTAAACACAGCTGCCTCCAAACTAACAGCAATTAGTTGCAAAGAGGAACCCCCTCCGCCCTGCACCTCCAGCTCCACCTCAGTCCGCTCCACTAACAGGGAATGTGTCCACACATACAACCTATTATCTACAGCGCTCCCTCCCTGGGGCTTGTTGGCACATGACAATGTTTTAAGAAGTAAGTGGATCCAGGTTCACGCTCCTTCCACTGACATACTGCAGGTAAATGTGTGCTCAGTGGTGGCATAACCGTTTTCCCTTGATACTTAAGTGATTAATGATTGTGAGAATAAGCAGAAAATATGAATATAATTAAAGAAAAGTCAGAGGACATGATTTTCAGTGAAAATGTCTCATGCCATCCCTCATTCATTCTGGTGCCAAGTAGGATTCTAAGGGTATTCTGTTTTGAACACCGGGGCACAAAACTAATCCTTTCCTTGGCTGCGCATGTAAGAGAGCTTAATAAATGCTTACGTAAAACGTAAAGCCTAGGCACTTGTGATAAACCTACTTAATAAACATGAAAGCAAATCAATCTTTTTTAAAAACTATACATATTACATAAAAAAGCTTGCTTGTTATAAACCAGTTGTTAAGTAACAACCCTTGTTATGTGTCTAGCACACTGTTTAATGCTAAAGTACAGATAAACGAAGCTCAGTTTACCCTGAATTGTGTGACAGTGGTCAAAAGCGCAGGATATACTAACACAGCAGCATTCTCCAGTCATTTACAGTCAGCCTCGTGAGCACAGTTTCTGTGCATTAAAAAGCACAGAAAAACTATTCAAACAGAGGAGAAAAACTACAGAGAGTTTGGGAATACATAAATAATAAACCAACTGGTTTTAAGTCATGGGCAAAGGACCAGTCTAACTATAAACCACCATCAATAACACAGATTTAACATAAACCCAACCATCAATACAACACCATTCCATTATCAGGTATCCATCCACTCTGCACCAGCACAGCTCAAGGCAAGAGTGTAGATATTAACTCTGATGCTTGAAAAATACACCGATATTTATTGTACATAATTTCCAGATCACTGAATAAACAGCTTTCTTTCTATTCTTAACAGTACCCACAGGCTCATTGCGCCATTTCAGAAGTTCTATGCAATAAGTGACATTCCATAAACTTAATAACCAAGCTTAAAATATTCCTCCCCCTTGATCGAACATTATTTCTCACTCAGTGCAGGTAAACGTTCCTACAGCACGTTGACTTTCACGGGATTTACTTTATTGAGTGAGCAATGATGTAACTAAGTGGTAACTGCGAACAAATGGTTCCTAAACGGTTTAGTTATTGTTCCCAATAAAACATTATTCAGTTTTGTTTCTGTGAATGTGATTTCTTACTTATTTGCTTTTGCTTTGCTTCTTTTATCACATTCTCAGAAAAGCCATTGTTCGACAGGTTCACTTCCCCAAAAGTTGAGCTGAGAGTGCAAGACCATTTCTCTTGAATTTGCCTTAAAGCAGGCGGAAGCCCACTTCTTTAAAGAGAGGCTTGTCAACAGCGCGGTTAAAAGATGAGGTTTCCTCCATTAAGCTTCTGTTTGGATAGAAGAAGATGAATGAGCCATTGATCATGTGTGTCAAGACAGTCGCTCTTCTCAGAGTGAAGTAGTCCGGGGAGGGTGGAGCCGAACAAGAAGTCAGAAAACTTAAAAAGCTCTGAGGAGAGCTGTGCAGGAAGTGGGTGAAACACTGTTGTTTTAGCAGCTGGATGTTTTATAAATGCGTTGTTCGTGTTCTGATGAGTCACATCTGAAACTGTTTTAAAGATGTAAACATGTACACACATGCTTGGCAAACATGCTGCACTAGTTCACAGTATTGCAAGAACTGTAACAGCAAATTAAATAATACATTAGACATTAATATAATTTTTTAATACTGTATTTTATAGCTATTTTCTAAAAAGCATTGCTATGTGTCATAATAGCAGCACCACTTAACCATTTGACAAACTCCAGACAAATAAAGATTACTTTTGATATTGATATTGGGACTGGATGATGATAAACTGGGCAACACAATATGAGGACATCAACATCAAGGACAATTTTATTGGACATTTGGTAGAATGTAACACCCCAATCTAAGACATCAGAGCTATATCTAGGTTCAGGGTCAAATTAGGCTTCCAGCTACTGTCTCCCCCTACAGCAACTCGTGGTACAATACCAAGAAAGGTTTCCCATTTTCCTTACAAACCATCTTTCTCCCAAGCATTATTTTGATTACACAGAACAAGTGATTAGCATAAAATAAAACTGATACACTTATAAAAGAGAACAAAAGTAACTCTAAAAACTAAATATAGAAAGAAAAAATGCCTCACTTGTACTTGATATGTTAATGTAAAAATGTCATCTTGGACAGTTTTTGAGTTAGTCACACAATAATACAGAGCAGGTGGTGCTTTTACATTTACATAAAAAAAACAAAAATGAAGATACATGGTTTTGGTCTGACAGCAATTTAATGTATATCCATCTCTCCCCTCATCGTATAAGCTGTTTATCCAAACAAGGGTTGTTGAGAGAACTTGAACCTATCCCTGCTCTCATAGTTATGACATGTTATGGCATGTACAGTCATGGTCAAAAATACTGGCACCTCCGTACTTTTTGACATTACAATTTTAAAAATGGTACTTTATTGTTTATTTTGTTGGCACTGGACCAACACAAAGAAGCAGAAAACAATTCACATCTGATATCTTTCCACACAGAAGCCAAGAAAATTACAGCCATTCCTTAAAATGATATTATATAAGTGCACATTAAAATAAATAATTCAAACACAATCGTGTGATGCCCTTTTAATTATTATGTAAATAACATTTGGCAAGTACCAAGTGCTGGGAGTTGAAAGAGGAAGAAGCAGAGGAACAGAAGAAATGGAGACAGATGACCCACTGTGCCGAGCCCTATTGGAAGCAGCCGAAAGAAAAAGAAGGAGTAATTCAAGTTTATCTGCAGACACAGGGGTTCACATTATCAGCTTGCCAACTAAATTAAATGGGCTACTATGAGAGGAGAGCCGGGAGCGCTCCACTGCTGACACAGATGCATAAAACAGAAGTGTGGTGTTTGAGAACATCCTGTTGACAGAGATAGAAAAATAGAGATAGAAAAAAGGAGCTTTTTCATAAAATACATAAACACAGTCACATATGCTGGATGTTCACAAATATTCTGGAGTTGCTTCACTGCTACTTTTCGATGCACTGAATGTGTGAACGGCATTGTGAATACTAAAGAATTTTGAAGCACAATTTAGGTCTCAGTATCTAAAAGGTCTCAGTTACAGGTTAAGGGTTTTCCAGCAGGACAGTGACCCAAAGCATTAATGGCTGAAGACAGCCTGCGGAAGAGATCTGGAGTGGCCAATAATTAGTCCAGATCTCAACTGTGTAGAACACCTGAGTTAGAACAGAAGAATGGATTGATTGGATATACTGTATCCAAAGGGTGTGCTAGCAAATATTAAGTTTTATTATTATTATTATTGTTCCAGTACATCAGAAGATCAAAAAAACTAATTATTTGTAACTGCAATGAGGTTTTTAGTGCAGAGGTTCTAAGACTGTGTTACCTACTTCCAATGTAACCTTATTTAGCTTAGTAGACAGCTACTGTCTAAAGGTCTACAGCTAAAGCCTACTGTTAAAATATCATAATTTCAGAAGATTTCCAGCATAAAAACAATAAATAATTATTAATAGTTTTTAGAAACGTTAACTTTAACGTTGCTCATCAAATTTCTGAACAAATAATAACTGTGCCATTTAATACCCAAACCCTTATTTTAGTAAAACTGCTTTGATTTTATGAGTCTTCTCATAAGCCAAAGCTGAGCATCTATACTTATTTCTTATCACCAAGCATAAAGCAAGGTTTGTAATTAATAGTGTAAGAGTTAACAGAGCCCTTGATTCCACAAAGTGAAAAGCAATCATCCCTCAAACCAAAACAAAGCTCTCCTCTTTGCTCCACTGCCAGGATCAGCCGGGGCACAATGCCCGTCAAATGGACTGTGACATTCCAGAGGTTTTCTGTGTGAGCAGTAATTGCTTTCTCTCAGGTTTTTGGCTGTGGGGTCTCTCCAAGTTTTGCAGCCCCCCACTGCACCCCAACCCCCAATTAGCAAGTGTGGTTCGCCTGCCCTACTTGTTCCCTCATCGCATTGTGAGGAGCAGTCAAGGAACAAAACTCTTCCGTTTATTTGTCTTCAGGGTTTCAACATGGAGTTCAGAAGATGTTTGTGTGTGGTTCTTCTCCTGGATACGGTTCGTACCTTGATGCTAGAAGAGGATTTTGCAGAAGACTCTGAGAATAAGGATCTTAGCAAGGCCATTTTGGAGATGCTGCACATCAATAAGCTGCTACTGCCTCACCAGGCAAAGCCACACCCATACATGAAGCAGGTTTTCCAGCTACTGGACAGACAGGAGTCACGGCACAGGAGTGATGCAGATGGGACACTGGTACAGAGTTTCCGCAGCATCCAAGGTACAGTTTCAGTTACATTTTCATTGTATGAAATTTTACCAGATGGTGAGACTGAGAGAAAGCACCTCTTCATTTGACAATGCAGAGGTGCTTTGACAATGTTTGGGCTTGATTGCTTTCCTTTCTTCTTTTACTTTGCAGAACCATTGTAAAAAAGCAAGAAAACACTTGCTGAGGTCTATGTTTTCATGAAAATTTCATGGCTGTGGTTATCTATACTCTACAGTGTTGATCCCTTGATTCCACAAAGCAAAGCAATAATTTTTTGTAAAAACTTTACAACTAGGCACAAAATACAGCACACCAGGCTGGATCTGGTTCAACGTCTCACACCTGAGACCTTCTATGAGCGTTGTTGAGCTGGTTCTGCTGAGGAAAACCCTTCATCCTGAGCCACTGACAGTCACAGTGGCTGTGCACAGCCTCTCACCTGGAGTGGGGAACCTGAGCATTAGCGGGCCTCTTGCCGAGCAGCTGTTAACCCTGGACAAGCTTCCCCCATCAGGCTATGATGTGTTTAACGTGACAGCAGCTCTGACTCTGCAGCACCACTGGCCGGATGCACTGGGCTTCCAGCTGCGCTTTGGGGATGAAAGTGGCAGCCTTGTGCTCCATGAAGCCCTGACACAGAGCCTGTACTGCTTAAATGGCAGTTCTCTCAGCCAGCCACTTCTGGTGGCCTACAGAGTCAAGCCCATAGAACTACATGAGGGGGTCTCGAGGCAGAGCACCGAGCGCAGACAGAGGCAGCACTGCAGGGACAGCACTCAGCAAGAAAAACAACGTACGAAGTCCAGGAAGCAGAGAAGAACAGCTAACACTGGGTGCAGACTTTACATTCGTCACGTTGATGTTCATAAGTCTGAACTGGGCCACTGGATTCTGCAGCCAACAAGGTTTAACATTAGTTTCTGCAGGTATGTTTTGGGAGAGCAGATATTTATATTTTTCTCTTTCATACATCTGTTGGAGTTTTGTGCACGTGCCACTGTTTTCCCTGGTGTAACAGAACTCCTT
This sequence comes from Hepsetus odoe, assembly GCA_017165825.1. Taxonomy (NCBI): domain Eukaryota; kingdom Metazoa; phylum Chordata; class Actinopteri; order Characiformes; family Hepsetidae; genus Hepsetus; species Hepsetus odoe. Next base: position 15,132,142 of record CM029388.1, on the reverse strand, counting down.
CTGGACTCTGCTTTTATTAAATTAATTTCATTGTTAAAATTGGTTAAAACTAACTTAAAATGTTCCCAATATAGATGTTTTTTACCCAAAAGCTACACAATGATCTTTAGGGGGAAAAAAAACACATTTTTCAACCTAAAGTGAGGATTAAAGTGTGTAGAATATCAAAGACATGCTGAAGTAGTATTAACTTTTCTTAGACCTACTTTAAATCAAAGTAATCAATCCCAGATATCCCTTGAAACTAACAGGAACCTAACCTATAGGAAATAGATGTTGCCAATTCTAGTGAATAAATCACTACAAAAGGCCTTTACAGAACACAAACCAAGAACTTATAAATCCCAAGTTCCTTAAAATAAAGTGTTTCTCATTCTGCATCAGCAATAAACCAGCTGGCCACTTTCTAATGTTTGAAACTTTTTCTTTATTGGAAATTATAAGGTGAATCATGCCTAATATGTCCAGGAACCAGAATAAAGAGGTGACTTTTATTTTCAAGTTGTTTTATGATCCATGTTCAGTGCAAATCTGTGAATCTTTTTTGCAGAGGTGTGTGCATGAGGGAAACATCTGAGCTCTCAATGAATATACAGACACTGAACAAAAGGTACACAGAAAACGATCGACTTAAAAGGTAAAGGTATTAAAACAAAGTTATGTTTCAGGATTTGTTTTCTAGCTGTATTTGTGTTTGTACTGAAAAAAATGTGGACTCCTTATTCTTATATTAAATGTTTGTAATCTTTGATTTCTTTTCAGTTCTCCCTGTATCCCACAGGAGCTGTCTCCACTCACAGTGATGTATCGAAGTACAACAAATGACATCTTTATAAAGGAGTTAAAAGACATCAGGGCAGAGAGATGTGTCTGCCCTCCAAAGACCAAATAATGATCAGTCCTGCTCAATACACAAAATAATATTTCAGATTTTTTGGACAACACCCTGTTTTTAATAAAATTCCTTATGACCCCATTCACCACATACTGTATTTCCCTGTGCTAATAAGTCAGATTGAACTAATCAGTCATTTTAAAGCAACCATGACACGAATCAAGAGCAAAATAAAAAATGTGCACTGCATATGATTCCCATTTACAGGACTGAGAAAGCACAGCGCAATAGATGGACAGTAGTGAGTGAAACTACTCTCACACTGATGTCAGTTCCCACTCTGCTCCACCAGGGGGCAGAAGACTGCAAAGCAAATTGTAAAAGATTTTATGATTATTATTATTTTCTTTAAACCTGCATTTTCGTTATGCCTTTATCTCGAATGTATAACAGTATAACCAATAAAAAGTGTATTTACAGGCTAATTTGTGTACTGTTGACGTGAATATGGCTGATCTTTATGAATGATGGTAATGCAGCTCCGTGAGGAAACGAGCTGAGCGAGCCTTTCATCGTCGAGGGCTGTGAAAATGGGAACGATAAGGAAGAAAAAGTTCCCAGTTCATATCTTGAGTGTATATGCATGTTTATCGTGCCCGTGTCATATGTACTCTTCCCAGACAAAAGGAGGAATTTTCTTAATAAGTGAACTCATCCTAAGGTCGAGATTTTCACCACAGCCTGTAAACATTGATGCTCCCACCCACCGCACTTCCGTTCGCGCGCACACGAATTCTGATTGGTCGAGAGCGCCGTCCATCAAATCCAGCCATGTCAGGCGCAAAGAGGAGAGTGAGCGGGGGGTTACGCTGATCTCGGGGAGGAGGCCGTTATCTCACCGCCGTTTCTTTATCGGGCGGCACAGGGTCTAGACGACATGCCCCTGGTGTGTTCAGCTCTAGCCGCTGTGAGGAGAGCGCCCGTCATGTCTCCTGCGTGTGGACACTGAGTCCTGTCTCCAGAGGGTTTAACGGTCAGTGTGAGCGCCGCGCGCCGCTGAGAGTCTGCACCAATGATGTCCGGCAAGCATTACAAGGGCCACGAAGTCAGCTGCTGCATCAAATATTTTATATTCGGATTTAACATCATATTTTGGGTAAGCCCTTTTTCCTGTCACCTTACCTTTACTCCTGTGAAAGTCTCTTCCGCCGAGGGCCTGGGTTGATTCCCGGAGAGGCTCTTTGTTTGTACGGACACTGTAGCGCCTGACAGCGCAGTTTACCCTGACACCCTGCAGCGCGCCCTGACGCACTGAATCCGCAACTACCGCGGTGTGTGCTCACAGTCCGTGTCCCGGTGCGGTGTGTCCTCACAGTCCGTGTCCCGGTGCGGTGTGTCCTCACAGTCCGTGTCCCGGTGCGGTGTGTCCTCACAGTCCGTGTCCCGGTGCGGTGTGTGCTCACAGTCCGTGTCCCGGTGCGGTGTGTCCTCACAGTCATGTTAAACTGCACCTTGTCCTGACATTCAGGGCTAAACTGTAGTTTATGTCAAGGTTAAACTCAGTTTTGTCCTGACAGTCGAGGCTAAACTCCAGTTTTGTCCTGACAGTCGAGGCTAAACTCCAGTTTTGTCCTGACAGTCGAGGTGAAAGCACAGTAATTCCTTACAGTCAGGGTTAACCTGTAGCTTTAACCTGTAGTTTTATCCTGACACACAGGGTTTAAGTGCAGTTTTACTGTGACAGTCAGGGTTAAAGTTGGTTTAATCCTAACAGTCTGAGTCAAAGCTCAGTTTATCCTGACAGTCAGCGTTTAACTGCATTATTATACAGACACTCCAGATCACAGCACAGGCTATCCTGACATGTAGGGTTAAAGTGCAGTTTAACACTGACTAACACTGCTAAAATCCAGATAATCTCAACATTTAAAGTAGGTTTTGGTAATATGATTATATGTATCATTATGATCTTCTCCTCTGAACATGTCCAAACCAACGCAACCTTGCTTCTCGAAGTTTGTCTCCAAAACGTCTGATCTGAGTGTGTCATAATATTTCATGCCAAAAGAGAGAATTGGCCCAAAGTGAGAGAAGTAAAAAATGTTGCCCAGCTCTGGGGTTTAACCTGACGGTCTGTGTCTGTGCGCTTTATCTTGACTGTCAGTTCTCCTGCAGTCTCACTGATCATCAGCTTTATCTTTGTATTAAAGCTAACGCAACAGCACAGCTTCATATGGTAGTCTTTTCTTCTTTTTAACATCCGTACTTTCTTTCTTTCTTTCTGGCATTTTTTTCTTTTTTTTTTTTTGAACGAAGACTTTCACTTTTTTTTCACTTTGTTTCATTATTTCTGTGCCACTGTCATTTTCGTTTTTATTCATTTTACTTTCTCTGGGCAGCGGTGGCCTAGTGGTTAGGGACTAGGCCCCCGGATCAGAAGATTGGTGGTTCGATTCCCTCACCAGTAGGTCGCCCTGAGGTACCTTTGAGCATGGTACTGTCCCTGTCACTGCTCCCTGGGGGCTTTCAATAGCTGCCCCCTGCTGCATGTATGTGTATAGGTGAAACACAGAGGTTTAATTTCGTTGTGTTGTGCTGTGCTGTGTTTCACAATGACAAGGGTAGTCACTTTTTTCTTTCAGTTTTTCTCACTTTCATTTTTCATTTTTTTCATCTTGCGTTCTTAGAATAGCAGTACCAGAGTTGTGCTGGAGTCTCTCTCTCCCTCTCCCTCTCCCTCTCTCTCATCCTGCTTACAGTGGTGCATTGGTGTACTAGAGTAACACTAGAGTGCCAGGAAAGCACATTATAGTACCAATGTAGCTGATTATATTCCAGAGTAGTAAATGATATTACCACAGTAGCATATTATAGTTCCAGAACTTATTATTGGTACACATTATTGTACCAAGTAGCAAACATACGTACTAGAGAAATAAAGTAAACAATCAGAATAACACATTATAATACCAGATAGTACAGTATAGTACCTTAGTAGCAAATAGCAGTCCTTGAAGTCAGTTTTTGGTAAATGTACCAGATGTTTAAGATCACTGCATTCTACATAAAACCCATCATTTATCAGTGCAGCTCTAGGTCCAGTGTGCCTCAATGCACAGTTCTTTATCTACAGTGAGTTCCAGCAATAAAAATAAATAAATGTCACATTTATGAGCCAGTGTAAAGTTTTTCATTTTTTTATTCGTTCACAAAATGTAATTAAATCACTATTTCAACTTGTGAGAGTTATTGTAATTTGTTGGGAAGCATCACAGATGCTGGCGGCATTGTAGAGCGCTCTCAATGCTGCTGTATAGCAAGTTCAATATCATGAGCCTTACAAACCACAGCTGCTCTGTGGTTGCTGGCAGTTAACTTTGATTATTGTCCTTTATTTTCTTTGATAGGGTATTTGCTTTGTATTGACTTGTTGTGAACCTTGGTAGAAGGTTTATTTTAGATGAATTAGGTTCCCCTACAACCTGGCCAGCTGTCAGAAAGCACAGAGGGCCTCGCCAAGACAAAAAACATGTGCTTCTCACTCAAGGCTGTAGAAATAACCTCCATTTACCTCAATTCCCTTGCAAATGTGTGGGAGTCAATTTTGCTGTTTCCACTTTTTTTTTTTTTTTACTCAGAATCTGCTGTACTTTGCATTCCTGGTGTGCTTACTCAACCCATAGTTAAATATTTAATCAGGTATGGATGTTTTAGTATGTAATATTTAAAAGCTGTTTTGAAGGAAGAATTAATGTTTTTCCTCTTCTTCACGGTTTATGTGTTTTGTTTTGTTTTAATTTTTCCCTGTTTTTAGCTGTTGCCACGTCTCAAAGCACTTGGTCCTATAATCTAAAAACATGCATGTCATTCAAGAGAGAAGGTCCTTAAAGTTGAACCTTAGCCTCAGAGAGCAGCTCGGTAGTGTTAAAATTGAATGCTATAAATGCAAGCTCTCCCAGCGGGGGCATTTTTCATCTTTCCTCATTGAATTCCTGTGGATGAGTGGATGATGGGGACACTGTGCTTGTGACAGCTTGGGTTCTCCAAAAAACTCTTTTGATTACTTCAAGTACAGTGATGATAACGGAGAAGCTGAATGAATGCATTATAATATGTGTCTTTAAATCTGTTTATTATAAAGATATTTTATTCCTGCTGTGTTTGCGCTGCGCCATTGATGATCATCACTTGGGTCCCTGGTTTGCAGCTCAGATTGCTAAAACCTCTTAAAGTCCACATCCCTGGCAAAAGCTTAATGAAACCGTGCTCTCATGCTCCCTACTGCTGCACATTAGTTATGGGGGAAGAGGAGAGTAATTAAAGACCCCTTCAAATCAGCATAATGACTTCTAAGAGATTAACTGTAGTAGCTACAAGTACATTTTCGAGGACTAAACAAGTAGAAAAGTGAGATATTTGCCCGTCATTTACAGATTAAAGCATAACTGCGCACTCTTTCGTCATTTTTATCTCTCTACTGTTTGAAAGGCAGCAGCTGGCAAACAGTTGAAAGCATTTTTCTACTCCAACTTCAGCCTTCAGCTCACTTTAGTGCTTTTTTCCTATTCCCTATATTCCACTTTCTGGGTGTCAAGCTCCACTAGCTTGTTCCTTCAGTGAAAGCACTCCTTTGTTTTCTACATGGTGCTCTTCTGGCACTGTTATGCAGGGTTTCTTTCTTTTTCTGAGGCGTTGCTTATTTCCTGATGGCTTTTTTCTGAGCCAGTGAAGTGTTTTGGAATGAGGGTTATCACAAAAGATTTATTTCCAGAAAGGCATTTTGGAAGATATTGGAAGAATAATGGTATAGAATAAGGAAGTCAAAGACAACCTTCCACATTTATTAGAGTTCAACAGAGAGTTCACAGATGCCTTTAAGTTAATGCACAAAGGTCTTATTGCACTAGATTCTGGTCAGAAGTCTCTCCTGGATGGGAGATATGTAGTACATAATCTGTAAACTGTAAAATCGAGGGCGAATACAGATGATAAGATGAGAAGGTGAGAGTAGCTGTGCCTGTTTAGTGTTTCCTATTACTATTACAGTAAAAAAAGACAGTATTATGTATGGTGTAACACAACAGGGATGCACTAAATTTCCAGACACTGAAAAAATGTTACGTTTGACAAATGATCTGTAGTCATTGAATCTAAAGGGCATACAATTTGTAAGAGCATTTTGCAGGTTTGAGATCTGCTTTTCCACTTGTTATGTTGAATACAGCAAAACAGAAACCGAACTGAAAGTACATTTTGAAACATCTGAATGCAATTCATTGTTTCTCTCAAATCAAACAGGGTTCCACATTTTTTTGTTATTTTTGATGGGCAAATGTGCTTGATTTTGGAGTTTCTGTTAAAAATTACTTTTTTTATTTAAGAGCTGTAAGTACATTATATAGCACTTAAACATTTTTCAAAACAAAAAAAAACTAGAAATAAAAGAAACTTGGTAGTGAAGTAAAAGGAAAAACAAAAATTAAATTCATGCTGAATACAGCAAAACAGAAGGGCCTGCAGGGCCTCACTTTGTGGGAAAGAACTGACTACACATACCCAGAGATGCACACAGGCCTGCATAGGTGCAAGGCACAGCTTTTCTTTTGAAATCACCGCTTAACACAAAAGATCAAAACAAAAAAATACTGCCTAATCTGGCTGAACACTTTTCCTGCAGTCTCTATAATAAAGGTTCTTGCTCAGCTGGCAGGAGAGCTTAATATTTAAAGTGTTTTAGCTCCTACACAATACCTTTCAGGTGCTCCTTGCAGTTCAGTTTTGGTCCTGAAGTACCACTTCACTGTTTAGCATGTCCCCAGATCTATCACACCCACTATGACTCAGGAACCGTCTGTTAGTATTCATGCAGTGTGTAAATAAAAAGGTATCTGTCAGACTCTGGTGTCTAACATCAAGGGGTCAGTATTTGTCATTCAATTTTTTTAAGCCTATTCGGCATTAAATAAGGTAAAAGATAAGCACAGTTCATTTTCATAGTTAATTATATCTTAGAATTTCCATATTTTGTGTCAAATTAAGCATTTTTAAATTAAAGTTTTAAAGTAAAGTTTTATTAATTTAGATTTCAAATCTTCATTCTGTTTTTTAGCTGTTGAATGAGGCAATTGTCCTGCTGAAACAGGAAAGGGGCTTTCCCAAACTGTTCCACAAAGCCTGAAGCACAAAATTAGATTTTCTGCTATAGAATTAAGATTTCCTGTCATTGGTAGGACGTGACCCAGGCCGACCATTCGGGGCATTATGGGCATTAAGGCGAGTGAGTAAAAAGAATAAAAATGTATGCTTTTGCTTACATAATGGTATGTTATATTTTTATGTTGTAATAATACAATTACTTTTACCGAGTTAATAGTATATTTAGAACGTTAAATGCCTAAATCACAGAAAGTTGTGTCTGAGTTTTTTTTTCTTTTTTAGTGCTCTAGTAATGTTGCCTATTTTTAACTGTTTTCTTATGCTGAGGAAAAATAGTAGATTACAGAACTGCATTACTACTTGCATTATGGCTGCCCTGAATATATGTAGATTGTGAGAATATTAAAAAGCTTAGCAACAGCCTTTTTTTTGTTTTCCTGTAGATGTCCTGGGACTGTAGTCATGTCTTCCTAACATTCATTTTTCTTGGCACCTAAATCCCAGGAAACGCCGTATAAAATCGGCAAAACAGAGCTGTGAAAATATGAAAACATGAAAACATATTTTTGATGTGAATGAGAAATATTTGGGACTAAATATAAATAGTCTTATACAAAAATAGTTTATCAATATAATTATACTATAAATATAAATCAGAAACCTTACGCTTTTCAGCCCTTGGGATCCTTTGTATTACTCAGCCTAGTTTTGTTTCTTAAACAAAGGGCTGAAAAGGCAGCACCCCACATTCACATTAATAGGCATGCACCCATGGGGCCTGCCAGTGAAAAGATGACCGTTATGAAAGACAAAACCAGCCATTTAAAATGAAACAGCCAAGAACAAGGGGGGGTAGCAGGGGGTGTTTTGAACTGTGAATAAAACTCTGGAGCGCTTCCAAGATTGTGCTGGAGTGAGAAAGTGAGACATGAGTAGAAAAAAGGGCCATCTACCATGATGGCATGCACTTTTCAGAGAAAAAGCAGATATCTGATCTGATACAGCGTGATACATCTGAATGAAATCCATTGTTTCTCCTGTATCAAACTTCAGTTTTTAGGAGTTCCACATTTTTTGCTTTTTTTAATGGACAAATGTGCACAGTTTTGGAGCCTCTATTAAAAATGGTTTCCTTTTTAAGAGCTGTAAGTACATAATAAAGCACTATAAAAAAATTTTTTAAAAAAGTTAAAACAGAAAAACAAAGAAAGTAAAAGAAACATGGTAGTGAAGCAAAATAAAAAAAAATAAGATAATGCATTGTAGATTACAAATATATTGCTGGGTGATGGCACCAAGCCCATCCCACTTAAATATATACAGTGCTGTGCAAAAGTTTTAGGCAGGTGTGGAAAAATGCCGTAAACAAAGAATGCTTTCAGAAATGGAAGTGTTAATCATTTATTTACATCAATCAACAAAATGCAGTGAATGAACAAAAGAGAAATCTAAATCAAATCAATATTTGGTGTGACCACCCTTTGCCTTCAAAACAGCATCAGTTCTTCTAGGTACACTTGCACACAGTTTTTGAAGGAACTCGGCTGGTAGGTTGTTCCAAACATGACTGTGTTTCAACCTCCGTGTGACACTGATGATCATCAGCACCTGTTTGGTAAAACTGGTTGATCATACACCGACTATAATCCTACAGAATCCCTGACTTTGTGCAAGTGTACCTAGAAGAACTGATGCTGGTTTGAAGGCAAAAGGTAGAAACACCAAATATTGTGATTTAGATTTATGTGTGATTTAGATTTTTCTTTTGTTCGCTCACTTTGCATTTTGTAAATTAATAAAAATCGTTAATTATATTTCTGAAAGCGTTCTTTGTTTACAGCATTTTTTCACACCTGCCTAAAACTTTTGCACAGTACTGTATATATAACACTTCACTGAGATAAAGAAGAGCAAGACCATAAATATTGAAAACAAGAAGAGAGTTTGAAAATCAGTCCTTCTCAAATCAATTACATTCTGCTTTTTGATTTTGCTATGATCGATAGCATATGGACACATGGAAAAACTGATTGTGTTAAAATGTCTGCCTGCTGGTAAATAAAAAAAATTTTAAAAATCACTTACTGAATTATGGAACCTCTCATTTGTTTTGCAGTTGTTGGGCGTAGCCTTCCTTGGCATTGGACTGTGGGCATGGAATGAGAAGGTGAGAAACAGCTATGTCACAAAAATATTTGCTGGATTTTATACTGCTATTGAAATAATCTTGAAGGCGAATCAGCATGAAAATATTTTCAATCTTTTTTGGGGTGCTTTGGTCTAGTGGTAGGGTTCTTGCCTACAGACCTGTGGATCAAGAGGTTGCAGGTTCAAATCCCACCACTGGGTTCCTGAGCAAGACCTTTAACCCTGAATTGCTCCAGGGGGACTGTCCCTGTAATTAGTACATACCGCAAATGTAAATGCTGCAAATTTTATACATTTGTTTATTTATTTATTTATATATTTATTATTATTTATAATAATATACTTTTACAATTATTTTTATACACACACATACGGGGGCAGCGGTGGCCTAGTGGTTAGGGCGTCAGCCACGTGATCGGAGGATCGGGGGTTCAAACCCCTTCCCAGTAGGTTGCCCTGAGGTACCCTTGAGCAAGGTGCCATCCCCATCACTGCTCCCTGGGCGCTTTCATTAGCAGCCCACTGCTGCACATGTGTGTATGGGTGAAATGCAGAGAGCGAATTTCCCATTCGTGGGTTTTATAAATAAAGGATTATTATTATTATTATTATATATGAACAAATTTTCATGCTGATTTGTGCTGCTGCAGCAAGAAAGTTCACAAAGAATATACAATAATTATATACAATAATATACAATACACAATAATATACAATACAATAATATACAATAATTCTCTGAATCTGGGGAATTATCTGGGGAAAAGAAGGTTAATGCTTCAATAATACAACATCCCTGAACAAGCAGCTGAAACAATTCAAGACTAGTTTTTAAAAAAAGTAAAGATTCTTGCATGGCAAAGCAAATTTTCTCATTGGAATCGCAATAAACTATATATCTTTTTCCTATCAGTTTTTTTTTAGTTTGTTTTTATATACAGATGTTCATTGTTAAACAGATATTTAAACAAATGTTTGTTTGGCAGAATGTATACATATGTGTGAACCAACCACAATCGTTGTGAGAAATTTGTATGCAGTTAACCTCCAGGTTCTTCCTGAATATTGTATTAATTTTTTCGTTACTAATTAGTCACAGTTCACTTTGTTTTACACAGTCACAGTTATGATGCATGATTGTAAATCATTATTCCCGATTCTGACTGCAGTTTCTTCACAGCCCAATCGTTTTTAAAGCAACAGGCAATGAATACATTTATTTACTTTGCTGGTTAATCTGTCTTTTTATATAGAAATTAACCATATTATCACTGTCTCCCAATGACTATGTGACCAATCACCTTCTCAAGAACCATAGCCACAAGAGACACAAGGAAATGTTCTTGTCTTATAGTTAATTTCTATACTGAACTTGGAAAAAAGTATAACCAGTGCTGTGTGTGTGTCTGTGTGTGTGTTTGTAAATCTATATATGGCCAAAGATTTGCTGTCCTGCGTTGAAAAATTAACCGTTATCCAAGCTTATCTTAACCAGGGTTATCTTAACCCAGTGCCCCTAGGGCAATATAAGAAAATATTCAGTGACATAAAGGACTAAGTGAAAATCACTTCCAAAATGGGTGCAAAACTAACAAAAACAATACCACAAAATTGTTATTACAGCAAATGGCACTTTTGTAAAGTGCTAAGCTGAAGGGTTGAATAATTTTCCAGATATTGTATATCTGTTTCATTATGAAAGACGTTTAGTAACATTGCTGGAATTGCCTTTTAATGTTTCTTTTGCACTTGTGCACTTTTCCAGCAGGGTAATAGTTGTTCTCAAACAGTATACCTTTGGGAGCAAGTTGCTTGAACTGTAAAGATAAGTGTGCCAGGCACTGAACGCTCAAAGTATCTCATGTGTTTAAGTGGAAAGTGATTCACTGCTGAAACACTTTTCATCCCCCTTGAACACTCCTTTCATCTTCCTCAACCTCTCTGTGAAAGAATTTTGGTTGGGATGGGTCTTATGTGGGAAATGTTTGTTTTGAAATCACTTTAGTCAAAACCAAAAAAGCACTGTGCTGTCCAGATTAACATTGAGATTAATTTGCAGAGCCCATTTTCACCCTTCATCAGGTTTCAAAATTTAAAAATTATGTCCAGGATTTAGTGCCTGCTTTAATTTAATCTTTCTCATTTTTTCTCTCTCTCTCTCTGTCTCCCCATCTCCCTCCGTCTCTCCCTCTCTCTCTCTGCCAGGGCGTGCTCTCAAATATCTCCTCCATCACTGATCTTGGTGGCTTTGACCCTGTATGGCTCTTTCTGGTGGTGGGAGGAGTGATGTTTATTCTGGGTTTTGCTGGCTGCATCGGTGCGCTGAGAGAGAACACCTTCCTACTCAAATTTGTGAGTACTGAGTCATATTACACTGATAAGTAGCATTAGTAACCAGTGGTGTCATATCTATAAAGGTAGTCTTTATCACATACGGTTAAAATCCTTAATCTTTGTCCAGGGCTTTCTCTCATATTCCAGTAAAAGTATCCTTGTGACGTTCTCTGACATTATGAAGAGAAATGGGCTAGTATGATTTGGTTCTTACTTTTATTTTTCTATTTTGTTGTTTTGTTGTGTTTTCTTTTCTTTTTTTAGTTCTCTGTCTTTCTGGGGATTATATTCTTCCTGGAGCTGACAGCAGGAGTTCTCGCCTTTGTCTTTAAGGACTGGATCAAAGACCAGCTCGACCTCTTCATCAATAACAATATCAGAGCATATAGAGATGACATTGACCTCCAGAATCTTATCGACTTCACTCAGGAATATGTAAGAGTTAGAAAAACGCACAATATTTAACTGTCAGTTAAAACTAAGGTAAACGAGAGAGAGAATAACTAAATCTGCATCCAACACCAAGAACCAAGTCCATTAATAACTGGATCTAATCATTTAAATGATCATGTTTTTATTCAGAACTGTTATTTCGCTCACAGTGCCTTCATGTTTGGACAGAGGGCTTGGAGCTGGGAAACTTTACAATCAGTTTCTATAAAGGGATGCCATTGTTCAGTAGTAATTTGTGTTAAGTGATTCTGGCCAGGATTTCCTCACATGATATATTGTGTATCTTGATTTTTGTTAAGCAATGGATCCATTATAAATAATTCTGAATTAGTGAAGATGTGTGATGAAAGCAGTGCGTCTAATGGTACCAAAATTTAATACCAAAGTAGTTCATTATATCATCTAATATATTTGTTCATTTTGCAATTGGTATGTCGCCCTTCAAATTAAGCGTAAGACTAATGACCATTTCATCCAGAAACAACTTTGAGCACAGAGACGTTCGGCGCCCAGATGATATTTTCTGGATATTTGAGCCACCAAGCGGCAATGTAGTTTCTCAGCTCTCTTTGGGGCTTCTATATCTCACTGACTTTGCCAGTTCTGCTCCCAGCAGATGACTCTCTCAGGTTTTGAATCAGGTTTTGCTCAAAATGATGCTGAGAATACAGTAGATGTAAGATCAAAAACCGTATGTGTTACTGTATCTCTGTGCAGTGGGAGTGCTGTGGCGCTTTTGGAGCTGATGAATGGGATCTCAACATCTACTTCAACTGCACAGACAGCAACCCCAGCAGAGAGAAGTGTGGGGTGCCTTTCTCCTGCTGTACTAAGGACCCAGCAGTAAGAGACACAGAAATAATGACTATCAGTAGGAACAGTTAAGACTGCATGTTTGCCACCAGATTCTTGTACTAGGTTAATAACATCTTAGAGGTTTTTTTATGACCACCATCTTTAACTGTTTATTGCAGAGTTTTCCCATTTTGCACTTTTTTTAAATAAAAACATTTAAATAGTGATACTATTTTATTGCATGTACTGAAAATAAAATGCGTTGTAGTCTGTAGTTAACTTTTATAAGTATGCATATTATTTCCATACAAAGTATAAACCTAGAATAGTATCTATGTATGTAAAAGAGTATGCAGTATGCATAGTATATATTATGCAGGTTTTCAGGATTTACAAATAAACGTTAAAAAAAGTAGTTTATTTGCAAAAAAGAAATATTGAAAATAATATGCATACTTTTAATATGCATGCAGTATTCATATCATTTCTTCAGGTATGCCTGCTGTTTTCAGTCTGTGCACACTCCTACAAATACTGTACAATATTTTGTTAACAGTGAAAATCTTTGGCAGAGCTCTTTGTTAGCTGGGCAATCTGCAGGGCTTCTTTGTCTGTGAACAGGGAAAATTCAAGTCAATATGTATTTGCAACAAGGCAGAGATCCTTCGTTTATGCCCAGTCTCTTTGTCAGCACTATTTCTTTCAGAATTTCTAATGACTTACCAGGATGCAGACAGGAGTGCTGAAAAAGACATTCCATGAAATTCAAACTGTGTTCTGAAGTGACCGTCTGCTCAGTTACAGTTTCTCATTATGTTAATAGGATTCTTGGCTATGCTCTTTAAGTCTACAGTTGCTGGAGGAGGATGTATTTTTGTTTGGATATGCCATTTGTTAAAAACAGAACGAGTCTTTCCTTCCTGCTTCTTATCTCCCCCATCCACACACTGACGCTGTCCGAGTTCTTCCACGGAGGAAGAAATCATCTCTCCCCCTTCTTTTCTGTTCCAAAGAATGCATATTTAGAGTCTGTTTCCTGTTTTTTTTAGGAGGATGTCATCAACACGCAGTGTGGATATGATGTCCGGGCTAAATCGGTGCGTTTTTCTCTTGCTCAGTTCTTTCTTTCAGTACTTCAAACGGTCACTTTATGCAGAGAATCAAGAAGTGATCAGTGACACGCCATATATCAAGACAGCTCGTCATACCAATAGAATAAAATTGTTTAGTAACATTTAGAGTCTGAAACATGAATATTAAGGGATCTGATACTGTGTTTCTTTGCCAGTAAAAACTAGTCATGAGGTTTTATGACGGGAAACGTGAGCCAAATGTTCAAAACAGACCTTAGATCTATAAACTGTAGAAAAAATCATTGTTAGAATTATGTTCCTCATTGGAGGTTAAATTCTTAAACAAAATAAAGTGGTGAACAGAAGGAGCCCCCTGCAGGTCATTACAAGTATATCACACAGAAAGCTTACACACCAGATTAACAACAAAGCAGCACAACAGTGAACATTTTATTCAAAGAGGTGTATTTTTACAGAAATATCCTTTACTTTCTTTTCTTTTAGAGTGACGAGCAAACCAGATACATACATGTGAAAGGCTGCGTACCTCAGTTTGAGAAGTGGTTACAGGAACACCTAACAGTAGTGGCAGGCATCTTCATAGGAATTGCGCTTTTGCAGGTGACTCCTCGTCTATCTCACACGTTCATTTATTTTACAGATGCATTCTGTTCATCTTATTTAGTGTTTTTGTTTGTTTTGTTTTTTGAAAATGTGTCTTTCTAAACTTCTTGTGTACGGCAGATATTTGGAATATGCCTGGCCCAAAACCTAGTCAGTGATATTGAAGCAGTACGGGCAAGCTGGTAAGTGATTGAAGTTTTGTTTGGGTTTTTTTTGACTATGTTTGTCCTGCTTCTGCATTCTGCATCTGTAGCCACAGCCAACTGACTCAATTCCCCTAATATGCTCTTAGACACAACCTCCTTTTCAGATTTCAGTATGAGCCGATACCAATCGGTTTTCTCCTAGTTCAATTTTTAAAGTGAAAGTAAATATTTTATAGACAGTTCTTTCCTTATTTTAAATGTATCTGATCAGTGAATGTTAGATTTTGCAGATCTAAAAGGCTAATGCAGCTAATAAGCTGAAAAAAAAAAAAAGCTTGTACACCAATAATCAGCATTCGCATCACCAGTCTGCATCCAACTCTTCATCTCACTCTCAGATGGACTTGTTTTAGCAGTTTCTCATGTGACTTAGATTTTATCTATGAAAATGGTAAAACGGGCAGGCTTTTGATGGTCATCACAATAGATTTGTAACAGATCTTGAAGTAAGAAATCTGAAGTTGAACAGTCACAGACTGGGTTTAGTCCATCTTTAATAACAGTCACTAAATTGGCTTTTTTAATCTCAGAAAATGTACAAAAGGATTTTATACTATACAGCAATTGCAAGCAGAGTGGATGATTATAATATTCTTTTCACTGGATGTCCTAAGAAAACAGTGCTGTTTACCAATATCAGGTACTTTGCTTGTTAGCTGCACAGGCAGGTACAAATCAGTTCTCAAGCCTGTCACCTTGTGGACAGTATGTGGAAAATTAGAATAAACTCCAGCAGCTGTAATTATGATTCTTTAGTGAGAATTACATATTACAATCTATATCATTAGTCTAGTCCTACATATAAAACGTATCCTTAAATATTTAATGTATTTTTGGAAAAATAGTTTCTACACAGCATTAGTTTGGGACTAATATTTATTGTTTGGTTCTTATTTTAAAACGACTTTCATGACATAAGCGTTCTATGGAAACACTGCCTTGTCCTCCACTCCCATACTCCTCCTGTTTCCTGTGTGTGCCAACTACTGTGTTTGTGTGTGTCACACACTACCATGGTCACTGCTATGCCAGCTCACCTTACCACTTCACTTCTCCTTCCCCATGCTTCCATCAGGCTGCCGCCCCTCCCTTACGTCGTTCGTCGCCCCCCGCCCCACTCCAGCAAGAAAGTACACTCATGAAGGAAGTGTGTGCTCACCTGGTGCGTTAAATAGTGTGCCTCTTTCTTAGGTTTCTTAGTGCCACAAGTCTCCCTTCCTCTCTCCTCCTTTCTTCAGAAATATTCTTTGTACTACTCATCTTGTATTGTTTGGGCCATTTACCAACATCAGATTCACCAAAACACCATTCTCGCCAAACCCTCAAATAGTAGGATTTTCCTCATTCCATTGAAAATGTATAAAAATGTTACCAGTCAAAGGTTTGGACTCCCCAGATAGTTTGCAGTTTTCTAAATTTAATAATAAAAATAAGCAACACAAAAAATTAGGCATGACTCCAAAGTGCTTTTCATGTGGATTCTTCAAGCATTAAAACAAAATGTCTGTAATTACAATCAATTATTTAAATCCATTGTCCAAACTTTGACTCAAGAATGCAATTACCATTAACATCAAGTTAGTTGTTAGTAATTATCATATTTAGACATTCGAAAGGTAATTGCGTAATTCTTTCTAGAAAGCATACATTTTTCTAAAAAGCATAAATAAATTTAAGTAACACAACCACCCTTCCTCTATGAACAGAGAACAGAGATGTGGTTGAAAGTTAATAAGAAATAATTCCATGTCTCTGTTCACTCCAGCAGTAGGCGTGTCTTCTAAGAGTCAGTGCAGGGTTTGAATAGGTTCTGTTTCTATCTCTGGGTTTAGCGCAGTGATTGTGACCCCCTTATTCGCAGCAATGTGCTGCAGCAAACTACTGTCTTCACCTGCTGGCTAGACTTACGACACAATCCTCTTCACAAGTCCTTTCCCACCCTGTCCTCCTTGAGGGACTCCCAACAGACTGAATTTGAAATAAAATCATGACTGCAAGGTTAAAGCACACAGTATCATCTCATTTGTTTTAGGCTTACAGCTACAGTATATTGGGTCAATGATACTGAGTGTCTTGCCTTCAGGCTCAGCAACTATAACTGTCCAGCTAGCTTTCCTAAAATGACTATAAATGTTTAAATTTAAAGCATTTGTTTCTGTGAATCTGGAGTGTATGATCAGTTATTTTAACATCTTTCCAAGCTTTCAAAACTGTAAAATGGTTCATACATTTCATATTCAACGAGTCAGCAGCATTTAATTTTAATACTGGTGCTAGTATTATTAGCCAAGTAGAACTTGAAGTAGCATTTGTGTTATTCCAGTTGCAGTCCTGGAGGGCCACAGCAATGCAGAGTTTAGTATTTTCCTGTATCAGCTCATTAGCTAATCACCAAGCCCTTAATGAGATTAGTCAGGTGTGCTTGGCTTTGTTTAGAGTGGCAGCTCACATCTGTCTTTTGGGAGTCTGATATGAGCAGGAAAGATTGTCTGCAGTGTGAATAGCACTTTCAATTGGATTCAACCCCAATTGGTATATTAATTCTTGTCATTTTAACACTCAGGTTGTGACAAGAATATCATTTTGCCTGCTCTCCCTGGTCAGCATGTGCATCTGTGAATCATCGTGATGACTGAGGTCGCTAGTGTCTTTCAGTATAAGCACAGTCTAAAAACCAAAATTTAAGTGATTTCACTATTCTGCACTGCAGATTGGTTTCCAGGACTGTACTTTATTTGTTACGTTAGGTCTAGAAAAGCTCTAATGGTCAAAAAATATTTAGATTCTTTATTAAGTGTTAGCTTTTCCTCGACAACTTGCTAACGACTTGCCTGCAATTAAGGTTAAAAATGACCCAGCACCTAATATGATTTTCTTCTTGCTCTTCCTTTTTTTGTGTAGCTTGTTTTCCTGAAGTATCGGCTGACGTCCCCTCACACACTCACAGGTAACATGCAGCCAACTGCAATTGTTGCAAGACCATATTGATATGACGACACTGAATCTCTATCCATTCTTTTTCACACAAACAGGACTGCACTTGAGTAAAAGCAGCAATGCAGCAGATCTACATGCTGAGATCACTGGGGTCAAGTGTGTATCACCGCACCCAATATCTTTTATTATGTGTAAATACTGATTTTTCTAGTGTTTCATGTGTCAAACACTTGTGTAAGAAATGTAAAAAAAAAAAAAAAAAAAAAAAAAAAAATTATTATGTATGGTGACGAACTGAGAGAGATGAACTGTGTGTCTGAATGTGCAACATGCCTCACACTGGTAATAAGAATCTGATATTAAAAAAATATTACTCCAGCATTTTTCAGTCTAGTCTCCATCTGCAGCATCTGTATTTTCATACTGATTCCCATGGACAGAAATTTAGACTCTTCTCCTTGTATTCAGTAAAAGGATGGAAATCTGTCTCAATGAGATGTACTTACAGAATAACAGAAGCCAATGTGCAGTTACAGGGTTCTGTAAATAAATGTCGCTATATGAAAATATTCAGAAACGGGTATCGTAAAAAAAGGTCAAAATTTGCCTTTCAGACACCACGCACGTATTTTGTTAGCAAATTACTACAGATTCATCCTCTTATCTGGACACAGATTTCATTTTAATTATGACATTACACATTTTACTTTATAAAAATGTTTAACAAAAATGTCCATCCAGCTATTTAAACCACTTATCCTGACTAGGATCACAGGAGCCGAAGAGATTATCATAGCACTTTTAGGATGCAAGGCAGAGGAACACCCTGGATGGCTCTCAGGCAGACACATTTACATTAGCGAGAAAAGGAAAATGCCCACAGAAAGGACCCGGTCTACCCTAACTGGGAAACAAGCCCAGAAACTCCTCGCTGTGAGGCAATGTTTCGCATTAAATCAGTTAATCACCTGCTCTGTCCTAGTCTGTAGTTCTGGTCTCTAGTTCTGAGCCCAGAGGTTTCCAGTCCATTACCGAGAAACTGAATTACTGTCTGTAGGAAATAAATTTAAGATGCAACAGGTTGAGATTAAGCTGACCGGGTTCTGGTTGACACCGTTTGTAATGAGTGTAAGGAGAAATATGTAACGTGGTCACTGCAGCGTTTGGGGAAAGCGAAATGCTGCAAAGGAAGTCTTGGTAAATTTGAGGGCAGTTGTTGTGTTAGTACTTGTGCATACTGCTGATTTGATCATTTTTGTGAGCTTTTTCCCTACACATTACATTTTTAAGAAATGCAAGATCAGCTTATTTATTTTTGAATTGTTTAACTGTTTAATTTATGCAAAATACCTGGTTGCAGTCTAATAGCACAGAAGCAATTATTCTGTATAAAGCGACATTTTACAATCTTTGTGTGAACAAACACTGCTTTTAGCAGCAAAATGAGCCAAGACAGTGTAGGCAGGTGGTTTATGAAATTTTTAGAACGTTGTTACTTCAGAGGTCCGGGTTATGGCTAACGTGCAAGAGGTAAACAGATGACTTTATATATTTAGCACATTCAGGATGACCTGAGATTAGTTTTTCTTTGCCAGTATTGTGAATAATTAATCCTCACAGAACACAGATCACTGGACTACATTCAAGGACTTTAAATGTCTAGAAAGCTTTCTATAGAAACCAAGCTTTTTTTTTTAGTTCCTTCATATGTACTTTTCCATATAAAAGCACTTCTGTCACACAACTTTTTTTGAAGCATTAAAATGACTGTTCAACAAAAGTGCACAGAGACAAATGCACATCTTTAGCACGAACTAGAAGGAGGTACAAATGTGTAAGGATTTTTTTTTTAAACTGTTTGAGGTCAGAGTTTGTGATTTGAATTGTATTAATCTGTTCCCTGCGATGGGCTGGCGACCTGTCCAGGGTGCGTCCCCCATCCTCGCCCTGTGTGCGCTGGGTTGGACACCAGCACTCCCCCACGACCCCGTTTGGGACAAGCGGCAGATAATGGATGGATGGATGGATGATAATCTGTTCAAAAATACTAATGTGCTGACCTGCTGACATTGTGAAGACTGGTATTAACATTGTGAAGACTGGTATTAACATTAAAACTGAGGAAGGGATCACAAAATTTGGTCATTGTGGTAATTACATCTTGTATAGTATTTAAAGTGTTACTGCAACATTACCTCAGGAGGATTTGTTGTAGTTTTGCCAGCACAAACTGTCCAAAGAGTAAAAATTCAGCTGTTCTATGTGGAAAATAATTTATTTTCACTGGCTGGGTTGCCAGAATTCAAAATGCCAAACAAAACATTCTGCCAGAGCTGTCAGGATCCATAATATATCAAACACTTTCCCAGATGGTGTGTTCACATTTTATTTAATTTGTTGAATAATTACAACATATTACTTAGCAATTATGATGTCTCATACTAACCTCTGTACATTTAAATGTTTTGGTACGTCAGGATTTAGTTGTCCTGCTGTAACACCCACTTCAGCCCCCAGTGCATATATCAATGAGCTGAAGTGGATCGGCTGCAATGAGAGCATGGAAGGCAGAGCAGTGGAGCTGAGGACCAGTGTTGGGAACTACCATCAAAGATCAAATGTCTTGTTGGCAAAAAAAACATTTAGTTACTCATTTGCTTGCAAAGGATATTCATTTTATGGGTCTAAATTTAGGGGGTGCATACAGTGCAAATACAGTGCTCAGCCCTGGATGAAACACCCACATTTATCTTTCAGAAAGGTCTGTACACAGCTTTAAAAAAAGACCAGGTCTAATGGAGCATCGGAAGGGAGTCTTGTACAGCATTACTATTTGGAAGGGACTTGAATCCTGAAATTAAGTGACCGCTCATAACAGAGTCCAGTTCAGTTAACGCCAAACTGGTTTAAGTTTTGTTTTGTTTTATTAGCCTTTTTAAATGGCCCTCAAATAGTGTGCGCCAAATTAACATATTAAAAACATGCATTTTGCTCATGCACCAAACTCACAATAAAACTCTCATCTTGAAAGGACCTGTAAATTATTATTAAAAAAATCAGCTCAATCTTTAAATAACATTCATCAAATAAACTGCTTCATCAAAAAGAAGCAACTGGTTGTTTAAAAACTGCATCAAAAGCCTAGACTAAATCTCTTTATTCTACGTTACTCTTTTTCTTTCTCCGTTTAGGGGTCACCACAGATCAACAGTCTCCATTTCTTCCGGTCATCTGTATCTTCCTCCTTCAAACTGAAGCACCTGCATGTCCCATCTTAAACATCCATAAACCTCCTCTTTGTCCTTCCTCTTTTCTCAGCATCATTAACCGACACCTCCAGCTGTGCCTTCGTCAGCGCCACTGTCTCCAACCTGTATAGCATAGCTGGTCTCACTACCATCCTGTAAATGTTTCCTTTCACTCTTGCAACAGATCACTCCTGCCACTCTTTTCCCCCCATTCCAACATGCCCGTATTCTCTTCTTCACCGCTCTTCCGCACATGCCGTTACACTGAACTGTTGATCCCAATTATTTAAATTCCTTTACCTGGACATGGAAAAAGATACGATGTACACGTTTGCTGAAGTTCCCTTTTGTGTTCTGATATTTCCCGTTTTATGCAGACCTACGTGCCTGCTCTATTTACAGACGATCAAGCTCTACAAAGATTTATGTCGGCTACCTGAGCCTGTCACTGCCCTCAGCAGAATCCTGCAATGAATATGTGAACAGTTCATATCTTGTCAGTGGGAGTGGAACCTGTTGAGATCCCATTCTGCACAACAAATCATAGAGCAAATAACAATTCCATAATGAACAAACTTTAATCCAGATCAATAGAAGTATATATTGTAAAATCATCTATTCACAAGGTTTCACCAACACTGCCTCCCTTATTCACTTAAGTATTAGGAACAGAAATAACATATAAAAGAATTATGAAATTGGCTCAAATTAATTTTAAGTAGCTGTAAACCTGGGAGAGCATGAAACCAGAAGTCATAAAACAATCGTTCATCGCCAGCAATTGTCTTTAATAATCAGTCTCAGTCTTCCAAATGTACAATTCATCAAATACATTTACAACAACTAGTTGTGTTTATATTTGTTATGCAGTTATTATGGGTATGTCAGATTGCTGTGTGGTTCCTCGAGGGTACAAATCTGATAAATAAGATTCATTTACCGAACTTAAATTTCGGCCACATCGGTGTGGTAGTTACAGTATCCCGACATGCAGGGAAGGTGCATGTTCTGCGATACTTCTAAACAAACCTGTACACATGCAAAAATCCATCTGAGGAAATAAAAATGTACCACAGTATCAAATACACACATTTGATGGAGAGCACTCAACAGCACATTTTCTAAGACAATCAGAATAGGTTGTGTTTTCACTCAGTTGTTTCTGGAGTTCTTGGCAGTATTTCAGCCACCTTCGAGCAAAACATTAACATACACTCACACACGCCCCAACTTTTCAAAGCCCTTTCATGACATTATTTTGTCTGTAAACCTCTAAATGATTATCCTGTTAGACAGCAACAAATCGCTTCATAAGGTACACCTTATACTCATTTTATTTGATCACCTCTACTGACCATGGAGGTGCACTTTGTAGACAATTACCACCGGTTTATCTGCATCGTTTATTATACCTTTATTACACTGTTTATCAGGTGTTTTTTGAGCGGTGGATCATTCTCACCAAAGCAGTAACACTGACGCAGTAATGGCATATTTGTGTGTGTGCGTGTGTGTGTGTATATACACAGTGGATCTCACACAGTAGTGTTCCTGCAGTTTTCAGTGTCATTGCTGGAGTAAGAAGTGTCCAGCCACCAAAGACATATCATTCTGTCCTGTGTCCCATAACCAGAAACCACTAATGAAGGATTAGAGGATCACTTGGACAAAGTTTGTAACATCAGACCTGGAAAAGTTTAAAACCCTCACAGATCCCAGTGCCTTTTTCATTCCAGCATGCACACACACACTCTCACATACACACACCAAAACAGATGAACTATTACTGTGTAATTGTAATATACAAAGGGCACCTATATGTGATGTGGAGCTGATCGATCTGACTTTCAGTGGCTTTCTTGTTATCCAACACTCCATTCCAGCAGTTTGTACAGTAAACAGCTTGATGGTACTTTAGTTGGACAGTCCATTGTAGATGCCATAACTTGACTTGAAGTAAGACAACAATCTTTTCCTTAAACATAACATTCAAACGCTTAATTTCAATCTAGAACCTCATCATAATCCTTATGCGGGTTCTCATCCTTCTCATTTCATCCCATTTACAATCAACAGTTTCACCACTTTGTAGTTTTTAAATCACTTAAGCGTTTGTAGTTTATCTAAAGGGGACCATCCAAATAAAGGTGCACCAAGTTATTGTGGTCATTGACAGTTTGATGCCATCTTACATCTTTAAGAACAAGCTGATCCTTCACTCATGACAACTTACACACGTTTTTGATTAAGATTCTGCTCACTCTTTGTAGAACAAGTCATTTATCAGTACCAAGACATGGTTATTTGATCAAATGTCTATTTGACAATAGGATTCTAGTTCAAAATGCAGCAGACTAGTGATATGGAATTAGCTCTTTCCAGTAAAGTGACTTCCACAGATATGAACACGAGCGGCGCTGGTACCAGGAGGCCAAACATGGTCCACTCCGGCCCAGTCCAACATACAGTACAAACACGATCATGATCTCTACTCATACATGTGAAAGGCAGGTTAGGGGACGGAAGATGGGAAAAGGGGGGAGGAGGGTCAGAGAGAGAGAGGGAGTGGTGTATTGTTACGAGCAGACTCTGGCTAGCTGAACACAGATACACCATTAAATCAGACTATTTAAAACATGCAGTTTTAAACTCAGCTGGTACTTAAGCTACATTGATGGAACATGTGGGGTTTTTGTACACAGCAAGAACATATGGCTGCAAACGTTCCTCCTCCAGCCCTCATGTGGTTATTGTCTAGTTCTTTTTTTTTTTTTTATGAATTTTGAGTTTTTTTATTTTTTTTATTATAGTTTTTTTTTGCATTTTTATAATCTTCCTCAATGGCATGGATGCTTCATTTATCACAGCTATGGTCTTAAAAAGTGTCACGCTCTCTAGTGTCTCACGGAAACTATTGCAGATGGCTGTCTATTACGTCCAGTGTTTTGAGTCATGAAAGCATGCGCTAATGCACTCATAAAATAAAGGTTCCTGAATGGTTCTCGGTTTGGACGTACTTTTCTAAATGATAAAAGACTTTTATTTTATATAGATGTTCTTTTAACTTCAAAAAGAATCTTTACACACATCTCACTTACAATGAGGGTTCTTCTGAAGTTCTTCTTGGTTCTTCTTCCAGTGTAAGGGCTCTTGGTATCAAGAGTGGTTCTTCTATAGCATCATGCCAACTAACCATTAATGGCACCTTTATTTTTAAGAGTGCAGAGAGAGAGAGAGAGAGAGAGAGAGAGAGAGAGAGAGAGAGAGAGAGAGAGGGAGAGAGAGAGAGAGGAGACTTTAAGAGTAGGGGGGCTGGGAAAGGCTGGATAACCTTGGCACATGACAGTGGGAGACAGTGGGGGTCATAAAAGGCTAAAAGGGCATATAGGAAGGGTTGGCAGGCAGAGAGAGGATGAGGTGTGTGTGTGTGTGTATGTATGTATGTATGTATGTATGTATGTATGTGTGTGTGTGTGTGTGTGTGTGTGTGTGTGTGTAAATGTGAAAAAGAGTCTTTTAGCTCTGTGCTGTTAGCCTCTGTTCTGTGAGCGAGGCCTGGTGTGCCACCGTTTTGTTCTCATGGGAGCGTAGTTTGGACACAACATCAATAAAGGCCAGGCTCTGTACTTCTTTATGCAGTGGTTCTGAAGAGTGAGAGAGAGAGAGAGAGAGAGAGAGAGAGAGAGATATTAAGTGCATCTGTATTTAAATGAAGCTGCTCAATGTATCAAAATCTCATTTTATGCATAACACATTTTGTAGCAAGAACCTTTTTCCATGTTCTAAGTAGCTTCTTATATGTACCATGTTGTTTGGGTCATGTCATTTAAACGGGTGCTTTTCTAGTAGATTTAAATGCCAGTAACGCCCATTGAAAAGCAGATTGTAATTTAATTTGCAATAGACCAATAAAAAAAACAGGCTAATAGGCTTGAATGTTTCGTGTGATTAATTAGTAGAAAACCACCTATTATGTGCTTTATGCCACGAGAATAAAAAGTTTGCGTAAATATGAGATGCTGAAGCTCTCCTCACCTGACCCCATGACAGAGCAGATGAGGATCATGGAGTTGTATTTGATCTCAGGAGCGCTCTTCTCCTCTGTCAGCAGCTTGTGGAGAACTTGCACCAGAGTGGCTCCAACAAAATCCTTTTCTGCCGAATCTATCAGAAATTAAACATAAACTGAATTACATATTACATTAAAAAAATAAATAAAAGTTCTAGCAGCTATATGTGATCTAAGGGTTATTTTATTTTTTAAGGGGATTATCATTAAAAGACACCAGTCACCACACAGACCAGTCACCTACACCAGAAAGGGCAATTTAGCTTCTCCAGCCCACCTGATAGTTACTATTTGGGAGGAATCCCACACCATTGGGAAGGCAACACCATGCCTTACTAAAAATAAATGTATGCATTTTTTATGCAATTTTGCATGCATTTTTAATCCAACACTAAGCTTTAGGAAGCTCAAAACCTAATGAATCAGTCAATTAGAGCATGTCTCTTTAACAGTATTACCCCCACTCTATATATGTAGCACACGGAGTAAAGCTGGCTGATGAGAGTGTCCTGTTTTGCTTTTTTTTTTTTTTACCTAAGTCTAATGCAGCTATGAGACCCAAGGCCACCAGTGCTTCATTCTGCATGATCATGTGCTCACTAGTTGCCATGGTCACCAAGTGCTTTACACCCCCACACTGAATAACAGTTCGAACCACTTCCTGTTTGGGAAAGAAAAAAAAAAAGCAAACAGGTTCATAAATATCTGGAAATAAATATTTTGTATATACAAGTGTATGAGCGCCTCAGACCTTTGACTTGCTATGGCGGATGAGCGCTGAAAGCAAACGGTTGGATTCTCCCATCACGCCTGCATGGTCTTTAGCCTCACACCACTCCACCAGCCTCTCCACCAGCTTACGGTTCGTCCCCAGCTGATCTGCAGCATCCGCTGCAACACAAAAAAGCAGGAATAGGGCGGTATATGTCAGCAAAACAATGGGTACCACCAATGTTTTGTTGTCTGTTACCTTTCTTGGGGTAAAAAATATTGCCCAAAATTTGCCTGTAGAGAAATCAGAACTGATGACAACAACAAGACAAAAAAAAAGCGATCTAATAAACCATTAGGGTAAACCTTTTATTTTTAGTAATTAGTTAAAGAAACTAATTACTTAACTACCCGTTTAAACTAAATAAATGATTGGAAAACAAACTCATCTAAAGATCTTTCTTTCTCTTCTCTTTGTGGCTGACACTACATACGGAGTTAATGCTGACTTCGACATGCGGCAGGCCCATTCTACTCCACTTAAAAGTTGAGTGTCATTGAAAGCTAATGCTTCTGGCCCAGTGCCCTGTGCAGGCCAAAGCAATACACCGTCATCCCCAGCAGCACCAGCGTCAGTCACAATCTACAGCAATTAATTCTCACCACAACCCCATCGATCCTCATCTCACTTAATTTCAGTTAAAGGCTAACAGCCTTCGAGCTGACTCACAAGACACAAAGGAATTGGCACACACCTAACAGAGCTTCCGCCAGCTGAAACAGTAAAAGGGGCATTCTGCCCTTGAATGAGGCAGGTGGCTTTTTTAGGGTTTACCTGGGCTAACTTAGGAACGTTTGTTAAAGATTCATAAGGAAAACATCAGAAAATGGTAACGGGGAAAAAATAATTCTGCGATGTATTATCTTCCATTTCCTCACAATGTTTCTGTTACATTCTTATGCAAATCTGAAAACCATGATTGGACTAAAAAATTTTTTTATTATAAAAACGATTAAAATATGAATATGAGTGTGTGTGTGTGTGTGTGTGTGTGTGTGTGTGTGTTTCAATTTGCTGTCACAAAGAGTAGGACACATTTCTCTGAATACAATTATAAATATGCAATGTTAACGTTCCATATTGAATTATGAATTTGTACTTGATCATCGCTACCTTGTGTGTCAATGAGCATCCGTAACGTTCCCAGCAGCTTGAACTGAACCGGTGGCATTTCTGACTGAAGGAACTTCAGCACCACATCAGCAACACCAGCTAAGAGCATCTTGGACTTATTCACCACTGATGAAGAGGAGACAGAGTAGATGAAGAGCACAGCTGACAAAGCAGAATCAAGGACTGCATTAAGAGTTGCTTTAGAACTATGTTTCACTTGTTAGTTATTACTTCAATAAAACTGCAACATTTAAAATATGCTATGAGCATTTCACATACTCAGCATCCGATCCTGGTATCTGCATGTTCCAAAGGTAGTAAGTAAATATGTAGTAATATGATCTGATAGTTTATTAGCATTGTCTTGCCCTAAAATAGTCACAATCAGATACAGACACCGTGGGAATGCTGCAGCGAAGTCGGACTGACCGGGGATTGCCAGGTTCCTCAGGGCGCTGAGGGCAGCATGCTGCACTGTAACATTTCCCTCTTCTACATGTCTGTCCAGCAGCTCCAGCAGCATCTGCACGATACCAGTGTCTACCATGTGGATGCAGTTTCCATCTGACACCAAAGCAAAGAGCAATTATAATAAATCTATTAGTTTACAACTCATCTTCTACCCTTTGTTGGAATTTATGATAGTTACACCACATACTGATAACTATACAATTATAAATTAGTATCTGTTCAATAGAAATAATGGTACATTTTTTGTTGCTTTGAAGATACATCTTTGATTTGACTTAGATTCAACTAAATATCTCTTAAACATTTCTTATTCTCCATCCTAACACTAGCCCTAACCCTATCCTCCCCCATAACCAAACACTGGAACAAATCTTAAATCATTACACTAATCCCTACTCTAACTGTTGAAAATCAAAAAGGTTTGAAAGAGATTAACAATGTAAAATCTAAAGATGGGCTATTGTTGGCTACAGAAATCATGACTTCATAAAACTGACCATGCAGATCTAAATACATCTTACAAATCAATCTCAATGTTGTTTTGACATAAGTAGGGAGCAACACCTTTTAGCAGGTCAAACTAAATATCCTTGTTGGCCAACGTTGATCGGAGGGTCATGGGTTTGAGTCGCAGATCAGTAGGTTACCCTGAGGTTCCCTTGTGTGTGGATTAAATGTAGAAAAGCAATTGGTTCACTGTGTGTTGTGCTAAGTGTGCACAATGACAAAATCATATTCACTTTCTTTTACTTAAACAGGCCTGGGCTAATATATTACAGGTCTGTTAGTTCTAGTATTTCTAGTCATATGGGGATATGCCTCATTGAGGAATGTTTCTCTATAAACATTAAGACATCACAAAGGAATTCTCACTGCAGCGTCTAAGCCTTAATTTGGTCACAGAGCAGCACAACAAGCATCACTTGGTTTTTATTGCTGCATGTGTGCGTCTGGTATCTGTAACCTCATCACTGTAAAGTAGATGTTTGCAAATAGCAATATTCAGAGTGAAAAGCTAAATAAATGCAAAAAGAGCAGCGCTACTTTTAAACTGCAAACTTCTAGGCAGACTGTTTGTCACATACGACAGCTGCTTTAGTCAGACTATGACTAATTAAGGACCAAACTGAAGCTTTTACCGTTGCGGGCGAAGTTAGCAATAGCCAGTGCCCCGGCTAACTGCAGCTGGTGGTTGTTAGACGGGACCCAAGAGAGAACCCTCTGGAAAACACTACCTTTACCCCCCTCAAAGAGCTTCTGCATTGACTCATCTGGAAAAGAAAATAAATTACCACAAACGACAATTTAAATACAACATCTGGGATAATACAGCAATCAGTGACTCAGCTCCTCTTCAAAACTTTTCCACCAAATGGAACACGACATCACTGTGGATACAAATCACGTGTTCAATACCTAAACATTTTGAAAAAATAAGCATTTATTCAGTGCACTGTTCTTAGCTTGTGGCATATCTGCAATATTCGATACCTGCTTTTGTCACAATAAAATAGTGATTCTCATATAAGACAGAATTAACTGAAAAACAGGAGGCTGATCATTGCTAATGATGACTCATGTCTGAAGTACTTTTGAACAAAAAGAAATAAATAATCCTCAAGCAGCTCCCTCAGCAGAAAGTTAACTACAGTATAAACCAAACAGTTTTCCCTCAGGCACCTCATTTCAAGGAAATATCCCAGAAGCCCCTTTCTTTCACCAAAAGGAAACTCAGAAAAAAGCATTCCGTCCATCCATAAAACGCCACTGAGTGGAAGTCAGATTGTTTTAGCACCCCAGGACCCATTCTGCTAGCATTAATTATTCAGAAAGTGATGAAAAATACATCCTGCATTGCCTCCTGTACACTCAGGAGATTGCTAAGTAGAGGCTCTAATAGGGCTCATACACGTCAACAAAGAAGATTCTCTATCTACCTTCCCACAACCCAGCTGTCATGTAAAAATATCTCGTGATGTGAAATTTATGGCCACATGGTACAAAATATTGACAGTATTACATAATGCATGTTGTTTGGGTGCAGTAGCCGTTCCCTGTTAAAGTTCACTTTCTCGAGTTTCGATCTAAGTGATCCAGTTCTAAGTAAAAACTTTAGCTGTTGAATGAACTGCATGTTTAAGTAAGAGTACATATCCAACGCTACATTACAGTACTTCATCTGGATGGGTGCTCAGTCTAAGATTCAGAAACTAACACTCCTGCCTACTGACAGGACATCGTAAGACTGGCCCACTTGCCAAAATAGCACACACGAAACAGCAGGCTTGCATCATGTCATTTAGTTTGGCTTTGGTGACCTATAACTCTTTTCAGTAGCTGTTACTATAAAGCAGTATATAAACTGAACAAAACATAAGTTTAATAAGCTTAGCGTGATTTCTAAAAATGCCATTATTATTTCCATAGCAGCTTAGACACTTTCCTTGGCAGCTTAGTTCGTTTTCAGGGAGTGTAACTGATTGAAAACGTACACAAAATCTCAGACTTCTGTTAAAGAAAGGACAAACTATAAAGTGAGTTGGATCTTTCAACTGGCTTCAGCTTATATGGAAGTATATCCTTAAACTAAAACAGTCACTCTGCGCTGCAATATTATAGCAATCATTACATATGAATTTCAATACACTGGAGTACAGAGTCAATGCAAGCTGCACTGTGTGTGTGTGTGTGTGTCATTTAAATAGGATTAACTATCAATTAGACTTTGCTTTCAGGTGGTTGTTCTGGGTGAATCCTCATAAACCAAAATAACACAAATAACTGGCTGCTGTCTGGTGCTGTACCTCCAAGCAGCAGCAGCACCATAAGGTCTGAGGCGGTTTTGAGTTGAGCCACGTCCTCTTCCCTGTCACTGTTCACTGTCTGACCAACCACATCCAGCAGACACTCCACCAGCCCTGCTTCCACCAGCTGCAGCTTTATCGCATCTGAGTAGAGAGAGAGAGACTTGCATGACTTCCATGAAACATTGTCCATTTCAATCAGCACCTCAACATTTCTGAGCAGTTCTCAAGCAATCAGCAGTTTACACAGTTCTGTATTTTAAACACGATGTGTTATCATTTATATAATCGGAATAGTCTGAATATGAAATAGAGCCTAGTAGAACAGGGTAGGATTTCTTGCATTACATAACATTAATCACAGGACAGAATTAAAACGGTAATGTGAGTTGCCATGTGGCTGATACTCTTACTGATCCAGTTGGCTTCACACACAATGAAAGAAGTTACCAAAACCAACATGATATAAATGTCTTTATAAGAATATTAACTAGAGCACTTAGTTTGACAGCCATCCAAAAGTGTTCTGATCAAACAAAAACTTCATTCGTCGTTCTTATGTTTTCATCACTGCCGTAAGCAACCTTGGGTATGGCACAGAAAAGGAAAAGTGATCTTACACGTACCATCATTATAATAAGTGGTAGGGAAATCAATAGCAGCAGCAGCACCAGCAGAAGTAGTAACAGTAAGAGCAGTTATAATAGTAATAGTAGTAGTTGCAGAAGCCCTGGAAATAGTAGTTTTAATTGTAGCAGAAATAGTGATGCTGGTGGTGGTGGTGATAGTAGCTGAAGAAAAGTCATCCCAAAAAAACTATACTATATAAATATATATATACTATATAAATATCAATGCAAATTATATATGTGGACTGTTTAAAAGGAACTGTAATCTTATGATTAGCTAATCAACTGATTTTCTTATGCTTGTTACATGTAACCATACACTGCTACACTTGCTCAGCTTATTTACATTGTATTTTGCTACAAGCAATCCTATGATATTTTTTTCATTATTCTGATTCAGCAATTCCTGCTAATATCACACACTCTTTCCAGACAAAGCCTTTAACATTTCTATATAAACGATCACTGCTACATATGGCTCCCTTTGTGGCGCTCTCTTGGCTGGTTATGAAACCTCTGTAACATTTAGGTATTCTCTCTCTCTCTCTCTCTCTCTCTCTCTCTGCCTGTAGGGCTGAGTAGTGGCTTTAAGTAGGACGTTGTCTTGGAGACTGGCAGACCAGGAAAGCAGCTCTGTGCATTGAATGATAACAAGCAGCCGGTAGGTCACCCTCTAACCGGAGACACACTCTTTCTCTCTCTCTCTCACACACACACACACACACACACATGCAATCCCCATCACTCACACTTTTTTCTTGGCCCCACTTGCTGTAATTCAGCAACATCCTTACTCTATCAACCTCTATCTTCATTAGAATGAAAATAAATTCTCTACCCTCTGATGCCGTGTAGACAATGGCCAGTAATAGTGCCCATGCTGACCCCTACCCACCAATAAAAACACCTACAATGGGTTTGGGAGCACCAGAACTGGACTACTGGGCAACGGAAGATTGTGCCATTTTCATTTACATTCTGCGAGTCCCACTTATCCGGGGAAGAAAAGGAAAGTTGGAAATTCGGTGTAATGGCATTTATGTAGATGTTACCTTGACACTAACCACTTTCCTCATCAATGTTGCACTATTAACAACTGACAGTGGCCTTTTTCGACAAAATGTGCACAGTGCCAAAAATAAATAAATAAATGAAAATAAACAGTCTGGTAAGAGAACTGATAAATGTCATAAATCTTCTTCTTTCGTCTGCTCCCGTTTAGGGGTCACCATAACGGATCATCCGTTTCCATTTCTTCCCGTCCTTTACATCTTCCTCCTTCAAACTGACCACCTGTGTGGCCTCTCCGACCACGGCCATAAACCTCCTCTTTGATCTTCCTCTTTTCCTCTTTCCTGGCAGCTCCATCCTCAGTATCCTCCTCTCAATATAATCCTTGTCCCTCCTCTGGACATGTCCATACCAACGCAACCTTACGTCTCTAACTCTGTCTCCAAAACACCTAGCTGTACATGTAAATGTAAATTTTAAATGAATTGGTTTCAGCAGCATGAAATGATTCAAGATGTTAACCTTGCCTCCAAAGTCCCCACATCTCTTTCCAATTGAGAGTCTGTGGGATGTGATGAACACACAAGTTCAGTTCATGGAGGCCCTGAGTTGCAGCTTACAGAATCTGCCCATTGCCAGAACTCACCAAAGCTCACCTTCAGCAGCATTATGAATTTTGAAGTTATTGACTGATATAGATACACTAATCAAAATCTTCCACTATGATCTAAGAATACTGAACTATATGGCGAGAATTTCCAACAGTGTGCTAAACCGACAGCATGCTGTAGGGGGTCTTTTCCTACTAGTCAGGAGAAAAGAAAAAAGAAAAAAAAAAAAGTTATATATATATATATATATATATAAATAAATACACACAACTTTAACACACAATTTCTCTTTTAAAAAATTCAGTCTCCCAGACAAGAGGAGGAAAAGGAGGCAGCTGATAGTTGATTTGATATCACAGCAACAGTGCAGCCACAGCTGCTCCTGCACCCCCCACTCTTACTGTGGGCACAATGGGAGAGGGGGCAAGTGACAGCACTTATTATCCAAACACAGACTGAGCTTAAATCACTCAGCATCTGTCTAATTGTAGACCGCTCTCTAAAACTGGTAGGTCTGGAGAAGACTCGATAGGCCTATAATTCCAGTAGCTATACTTAGTTAACTAACAAAAAAGTCAATTTAATGCTTGGGCACATGCATGCAGACATCAGATAGCCACAGTGCCTTGTAAGTTTCTCTGTGACTGAAATGCTGAATCTCGAGCAGCGAGCAAACAAAATCAAGCCTGCTCCACAGGCCAAGTTCTGTAATACGCCAGTGTGCCAGGGGTGTAGGCCAATCTACAATGGCAAAAAGAACTGCTCGCACACACTTGTGTTAAACTCTGATGCTTAACAACATGATGCTTAATGTGTTTTATTAAAGGTTTTATTCCCACTGTTCACTTAAAGCAGGGGGAAAAATTGATATTCTAAGACAGTGTGAGATGCAACACTGCTGCTTAAGTGATTTAAGGGGTTTGAGGGGGAGGAAAATGGGAAGTCATGACAACGCCAGGAGACAAGATTTAAATCTCACTGAAAACTTATAAGGCTATATTTGGAAATATGTAAAGGAAAAAAAAAAAAAAAAAATCATGAAAGATAAAAGTTGTCAACAGAAGTTTGTACCATCTTGAAAGAGTTTGGACACCTTCAATCTACAGTCAGACAGATTGTGCACAAATGGAAGAAGTTTAAGATCATTGTCACCTTTCCAGCTAGTGCTCAAGCAATAAAGATCACTTCAAGAGCAATAACAGCTTTTAAAAGGTTAAAAAAGGAAGCCGGGGTTATTGCTAAGAAACGCATTCATAATGGCGAACATAAAATGAGTTCAACATCAGAGGACAAGTGAACAACGCATGTGCATGGCGTGGCTGTAAAGAGAAAACAATCTGCTCATCTTAAGTTTGTTAAAGATCATGGCAAGCAACAAGGTTATTGGAAAATGTTTGGTTTGACAGTTAAAACCAAAATTGATGTTTATTGATATGTTTGGAGAAAGATAAACACTACATTCCACCACAAGAACCCATCTGTGAAACATGGTGGTGGTAGTATCATGGTTTAGGTCTGTTTTGCTTGATCTGGTTAATGTTATGGACAGGACAAGACAAAGTCCTAAACATAATTTAATAAAATTTTGTAACCTGAAAGAAACAGATCATGTAAATAAAACCAAAAACATTCCAGATCTGAAGCTATTCTGTAGAGAGGAACTAAATGCATCCAAGCTAATGTGCTAGGTTGATCCACAGCTACCGGTAATGATTATATGCAGTTATAGTCACAACAGATACTGAAAATTAAGGTTAACAAATTTTACAATTCATAGCTTTTATACAATTATACAATTTATATAAAAATGTAACTAACAGTTTATTGGGTTCTCTTTATCTTCTGTTTTAGACTGTGGACATATGCAGATTATGAAGACATTTACTTTTGCATTTCACATGCACAAGTGTTGTTATGCATTCAAAGACCACCCACTGATTTGATGAAACATATCAGAAAACACATATAAATGCTGCCATTGTCTCCCCTTAATTCAGCCTAAATTCTTACCATTCTCAGCCAGTGGTGCCAGCACCTCAAAGATCATCTCCTTCTTTTCATGTTCCACCTGCTTCCGGAACAGCCTTACCAGCTCCTCAGCAATATTTGTGGATGCAAACTGCTCCTTACTGGATTCTGCAAAGAATCAATCAAGCACATAAATCCATCACAGAGAGGAAATGAATAACATCTCAATAGTCATACTAATCACCAGTTTCAACTACCAAAATACAAATATCTTTGAATTGCAGTAATCACTGACAAAATAAGAACACCAAGATAGTTGTATTGCACAAGAATAATCAAGCACAACTGAGATTGCTTAATAGAAATGAGGAGGCTTAGAATAGTAAAAAAAAAATGCTGCTTATGCATGAATTAGCATTTTTTTCTCTGCTTTGTACACTTGGCAGCAGAGGTGGTAGGTGCAAGTGTTGTAGGGCTAACATTTACATTTACAGCATTTGGCAAAAGCTCTGATGCAGAGTGGCATACATGAGTGCTTTGTAGTTTTCAAAGGAAACATGGATTACAAGAGAAACCCTAGACTGATTCAGATTCAGAGCTACAAACCAGTAAAACTCTGAGAAGTAACACATTTTTTATTAAGATTGTGAAATGTCCTAGTTGTGCTAGTAAGGCACGGAGGTCTAGTTTTAAGTCATAACATTAGCTAGCTGATTACAAGGACCACTGTGCTCTTGTGGAACTGAGTTGATGCAGTCAGGGACATTTGAGACCTAAAACTGGTGAGATCTGAAATAATATTTGTCACTTAAAATGTATTTAAACAGGGGGGGAAATCTGAAAGGGGGGGGAATCTGAAGATCTTTTGCAGACATCATTTAACGCAGGCATGCAAGCACAGGTTAAGCACTGCAGTACAACAGTATGTGACTGCAGTAACGACACATGACAATGTGTGATGGGTTAATGTCATTTAGCAGATGCAGTTTCATAAAGGTTAAGTATGCTGATCAAACATAGCAACCCTTTTTCTCTGTCCATGTAACCCATGCAAGTACAAGATCCGAAAAGAATGGCAAGTGTCAGTTACTCACCCAGTTCGGCCAGGTTTCCGAAGGCGATGAGGCACATTTCTGTTAGTGCTATGTTCTGTGAATGGACTCCCAGAAGCTTCACCAGAGTGGGGATCACCCCCATGCTAATAAGCTGGGCCTGCAATGTGTCTGGAGATGCAAAGAGACGAGACACGCCTTTAGATTTCAAACGCTTCAGTGCAGCAAAAATGGCCCAACACCTGGGATACTGGAGCTGTTGCTAAACACAATTAAAAGGGTGGTATTTTTAGCATTATTTTTTGTGGATTATGTTTAAAACTGGGTGATACTTGAAGCAGAAATCTAAATTTGGAATACAAAAGAGCTTAGGACACATGTGAATGCCAAACAATTGCATAAATCTACACTGAATATCCTGTAGGTTTCAACACATCCTCTAACAGCTTCATCTATCTTAGACAAGCACGCCTGTGTGAAATAAAACCCTCAAAGTGACAGTCTTGCTGTTTTTTGAAGATATCACAGTAATAGATACTGTTGCCTTGCATAGAGATGATCCTATCTGCCTGACACATCTCACACCAGAATGGTAAAACATGCACATGTATGCTAACATAACACACTAAACAAATTACCATCTATTAATGTATTAAACATGTGGACACATCATACACATATACAGATATGTAGACTATCCATAACCGCCTCCCTGACTGCAGAAATATGGATAGGCCTGTCACATTAGATTCAGTCACATTATAAGCTAGCAGTTATTTTTCTCCCATGAATGCACCAAGGAGGTGATAAAGCCTGAAAGAATCTTCTCGAGCACACCCAAAACTGAGGAAACTGTACTCAAGGACCCAGATACCGAGGAGGAGAGAAGGGAAAAAAAAGAAAATGAGGAGAAGCAGACAAAAAGGTGGCAAGCCAAAAGGGAGCAATAAAAAGACAGCAATGAGACAGCAACATACTTGCATTTGGGAGAATTAATGAGCACAAGAGTGAGAAAGAATAGGGTTTGGAAACTGTGAATAAACTATTGCATATACAGCTATATTCCCTGCATACATTTACTAAACCAGACAGAGCCATAAAGGACTCTTTCTGGGAGTTAAACTGTTTGGGGGAATCCTCCACCATTTTTCAGTCTAGGTCTTCCACATATGGGGTAAATTTCCACTGACACTAATTTTGACCTTTTTCCTGCAATGAAATGACAAAAACAGAACTCCAGCTGACAAACAACAAAAACCAATGGATTTGCTGCACTTTCACTAAATGGATGTTTCACCAAATGGATCATTTGAAGTAAAATTCAGCATGCATTTGACTAATTATTTTTGGTTTTCAGACAGTGGGCTTTATGATGACATATAGGGATGATTATGCATTATGAAGTGAAAGAGAAAGCCTAGAAATACATCCACCAAAACCGAAAGAGTGTGTACATGGCAAAAGCAGCAGTGTTAATAGCTAGTGTTAATTATAATGATTGTGTTCTCTTAAAATAGCTAAGGCTAAATAGTGGAATTATAGATATTAGGGACCACGTACGTATTTTTTGAAACAGTGCCTTAATTTCTAATACGACTGCTTTATGTTAGTATGGAACTTCACATGGTCAAACCCCCACAAAAACAGAGCATTAGATGATGGTTAACACGGCACTTAAGCTACAACTCACTATGCACTCTAGAATTTAGGAATTGCAACTACCACATTTCTCTCCAACCTTCCTCATCTCTTCTTAGAGTCACAACTGCCCAGCTATTTTGAAACCAAACAGCAGCTTCCTTTCTGTTCTGCTTTCCTTCAGCCTACAACCTGCTGGCAAGCTTCTGCAGCCGTGGAGCCTTCATCTATATTAATGAAAGCTGCATTAACCACAGTGACAGTTTACAAACACCAAGCCGCTGGCTTCTGCATAAACTCATTTACACAGTATCACTGAAAGGGCTTCAACTACTGCATATAACTGTCCTATTTTCTCCAGCACATAGCTAGCAACCTCCTCAAAAACCTTGAGAGAACATGAAAGTATTCACCCACAAAAACGAGTGATGTGCTGGGACATTTGCTTGTATAACTTTAAGTGTCGTAGGGAAAATAGCTGAAAACACCAGAAAGAAGGCAAATATATAAAGAGGGTAAAATGAAAAATGTTTACATTTGTATTTATATATAAGCATCATTGGGAGTTAAATCTCCTAGAAGAGATGAGAGAAGAGAAGAATTTCCATCAAAAGTGCAAATTCTATAACATACACCACATATATTTGGTAGAATATGACATTGTGATAAGATATGAATTTCAAAGTGCTGCTCCAAGTGGCATTTTACAGGCTTAAAATATTCCTGAGTTTTTCTGAATACTCAGATACTTGTTCTCAAAATCATTCTAAAAAAAAAAAAAAAAAAAAAAACAACACTTCGGCTTGTAATTATGAACAATAATTACTTCCATTAATGCAGTTTAAAATATATCCAGTAGGTGGTAACAATGTATTGATTGTCAGCTGAAGCCCAGCTGCTTGTGTCATGCACTGCAAAAGACTCCATTATTTTACTCTCATTTAAAGATGGGAAGGGTGCAATGGGTTAAAATGGCCTGAAAAGGATTTTACTTAGTCATGGTTAAAGCACAAGTTGCAGTCGTAGCTCCCCTCTTCATCTACTGTCAGAACTCAACCAAAGAAACAGTTCAGAGAATCTGAGCTTCTGGTTTACATCTCCCTCAGAGAGTTCAGACATGTACAAACATATTTGAGATGTTCAAATCTGTGCTTTCTTGTTCCTAGCTGTAAATTTAATTTTTTTTTATTATTATTTATTTTTTATTCACATATGACTAATGAAACCTCAACGCTATTTTAGCTTCAATAGCCATGTGAAAGGTAGGTGTTGTAGCTCATATCAGCCCACAAGATCACTGTCCTGCTTAAAAGGTCTTGATGAAATGTGTTATAGATTAGGCTCAAAATTATGTGGCTTGGAGGAAAACCTCGGCACCAGATATGGACTCATCAAATTATCCGTGTCAGCCCTAGAACCTGAAGTCACAATTTGACATTGTGAGCACACAGCACAGCACTTTGTGAACCACAACGAATTTATTCTCTACTTTTCACCCATGCATCCACTTGCAGCAGTGGGGAGCCATATCTAGTGCCCAGGGAGCAGTGATGGGGACGGTACCTTGCTAAAAGGAACCTCAGGGCAACCCACTGATCCAGGAATCAAACTCATGAATTTCCGAACCTGGGGCCTAGCTCCAAAACACTAAGCCGCTGCTGCCTTATTTGATCAGATTAAATTGATGGCCAAAGAAAAATAGTTGGATAGCCTACTTCCATTCACCGTAAATGAAGAAGAGTTTTAACTGTAGTTCCGAATATCTGAATTTCTGTATGCAAATCTGTGATAACAACATAGCAACAGCAAAAGCCACACTTTTGGTGATTGATTATATTGATAAATATATTCAAGTCAAGCCAACACCTGGGATTACCTGGAACTGTATAGAAGTATCAGATTAATGTTACAGCTTAACTCTAATTGTATGCATCAAACAATAATTATGATAACTAGGACTGGGGATGAAGAATGTTGTTTCCCTTTCAAGAAGTTGATTTAGAATATCTAAAAAGTATCATTTATTTTCATCCAAAATGTTATTAATGCATATGTTCAAACTGGAATTGTGCCTTAGTAGCTAACAGATAGGCATGAAAAAAAAGCATGAATAGTACTTAAGTAATACATTAGTATAGAGAGACTGAAACAGAGACACAGAAACAGACAGACAGAGGAACAAAGAGAATGAGAAGTAGACATAAGACCTTTCCACAACAATCATATCTCTCAATGCACTTCCCAACAGACCAAAAGACCAAACGAAAAAGTCCAGCTCCAATTAAATGACCAGCTGCTAGACATCAGAGATGAAACACTCAAGTAACCGCCATTTCATACTGAACCAGCAAGTCTACTAGAGAGAAACAAACCTTGGCCTTCCCATTAATTATACAACTCAGGTAAATACACTAAAGACATTCTCTTTAGAGCCTACACAAGGCACATGGTTGCTGTTTAGGATAAGACAAAACCATAGACACATTTTGTTAATGATAAATATACAAAAAGCATATAAAAATTGGACACTTCTTGATGACTATTATAAAAGCCCATAAAGCTATGATACGTATAATAGTCATAGTAATGCAGTAAAACTTTCTGGGGTTAATTATAATAAACAGTAGCAAGAGAGTCTGAATAAGGAAAATGCATTTGCTGATGTGTCTTAATTGTACACAATTTACATAATATTGGAAACTGAAAGTTTCAAATATCGGGAAGATAATATATGACGTATTCCTACATATTCAGCTAGTTAAAACTGGCATATGCCTAAAAGCAACTCAAAGTAGTTTAAAGATAAAGCCCTGCTGGAGTTTTTAAAATGAAATTTCTCAGGGTAACAGCAGTCATGGATTAAATCCATCACTTCCTGAAACACACTGTTTGGCCAGCTGCGTTACAGCATCTTTAATCACAGATATGGCTTAGAGAATCAAGGCCTTACTAAAGGCAAAGAAAAAGATCAAAAACACAGCTTAGCCTAGTCACCAAAGTAAATGACTATAGGGCAAGAGTGACATTAATGATTACACCCTTTTCCCCACAACAACGTTTTAACCACTCACATCCCCAGCGATCTCCCCTCACCATGCAGTCCAGAAGGTAAATTATCTTCATTTAAAGTTGCATTCTGAAAATGCTCTCACAATCACTTGGTAAAATCCGAAATCCAATCCATTTCAGAAGATAAATATGGAATCAGTAGTTCCTTATAAAGGCAAAAGAAAGCATCTCTTCTCAAGTTGCTTTACTTTTACACCACTAGAAAGAGTTTTCGGTTCTGGTAGACTACACTGAGGACAACAGCTTATTTTCAGTTTTCGATTTGGGTTTGTTTACATAGGATTTCATGTCAAATTTGTTTAAAATATTGAAAGGCTTCCCGCCACCTATTAAAGAGCACACTGTGAAAAGTATTAGTGACCCAGAATCTTATAAAACAAGTTCATAATAATTTCTTGATTTGGATGATCCCCAAGAGATTTTTGCATTGACACTCAACAACCTGTCAGTTAGCCTACTTTGTCACCATATAAAGTTTAATATCAAATAAAGCAGACACATAGAACCCTATATGTATAAAAGCAAGTCTCAAACTTTAACCCTGTATTACTCTTACAGCCAACTAGCCTAATGAAACGCTGGCAGTTTGTTGAACATCTCAGAATCTTAAAGGAAACATCCAAATGATTTGTTTAGGTTCGGTCATTACCATTATCATTGCTATAGTTCATCAGCATGCCACAAAAGACAGTCAAGAGCTTCCCGTTGGCCGGGTCAGTGTTATGGGCCAGAGCCTTAATGTGCTCTGCTACTATCTGAGCACCGCCCGCTTCGTCAACTGCACTTCTGCCCTCATCTGCAAAACAAAGAGGTCACGTAAAAACAATAAACAATAAACAAGACAACAAAAGGACACAAAAAGACAAGAACCTGCAAATCATAAACAACAGGAAAAGGAATCTTTAACGCAAAGTAAAATCATATATGATAAACACATTGGGATACATTTATAAAAGAAAATTAAAAATAGTACTGGTAATCAATATAACAGGAAAATGATTTGATAATACTCAGGCATGTTTGAATTACAGAATTACAGTAAAGAAAAAACTGTAACAGAATAGAAAATCCAAAGCAAAGTTTTAACAGTAGCTGCAGAACATCCAGTTCTCATGCAGAACATCCAGCTTATGACCAACAGTGTTTCTTTTCAATGTCCTTTTTTTTTTTTCCCCAGTGCGCTGGTCGATGTCAGGTTGACATGACCTGATGAACAGAGCCATGGGCAAGAGCTGAATCAGAATCTCAAAAGTGCCACAACATCAGTACAGTTCACATCCCGACTATAACACTCAGGCAAAGGAGAAGTGTGAAAGATCACCTTAAGACTCCGCTGTCAAAAGCAGATTCAACAAATGGGCATGAAAGCAATTTAAAATGCCAACAGTTGTAGTGAAAGCCACGGTGGGTGAAAAAAAATTTAGGTTACGTAGTAATCACACAATCATAGACACTTAAAAAAAAAAAAAAAAAAAAAAGATTATATATATATATATATATATATATATATATATATA